>JAJPUD010002106.1:135027-167448 GCA_023553655.1 Myrmecobius fasciatus | reverse complement strand
AAAAAAAAAAAAAAAAAAAAAAAAAAAAAAAAAAAAAAAAAAGCTCCAAATTGGGCCATGAAGAGTCAGACCTGACAGAAATGACTGAACAATATTCAAATAAGGAAGGGATGGTCAGAGAAGGGTATTTTTGTTTGGGACCACTGAACAACAAAAGATGTCAGGTACTGTGCTAAGTTTGGAGGAAACAAAAAAAAAAAGGCAAAAGTTGCTTCTTTCCAAGAGCTCACATTTTTTTTTTATTAAAGCTTTTTATTTGTATAACATATGTATGGGTAGTTCCCCAACATTGATCTTTACAAAGCTTTCCATTACAAATTTTACCCCCAGTCCCCTTCCCTCCCCTAGATGGCAGGAAGTCCACTACATGTTAAAAATGTTGAAATACTTGAGAAGTTATGCAAGAAAAATCCTATCTACAAGAAAAAAAAAAAAGAATCAGAGAAAGGCAACACAATGCAAGCAAATGTCAATAGAGATCATGAAAAGGTTATGTTGTGGTCCACATTTCACATCTCTCTCTCTGGGTGTATATGGTTTTCTTCAGTGAAAATTGGAACTGGTTTGAGACAATTCTTTGTTGCAGAGAGCCATGTCCATCAGAATTGATCATCATGTAATATTGTTGTTGCTGTGTATAGTGATCTCCTGGTTCTGCTCATTTCATTCAGCATCAGTTCATGCAAGTCTCTCCAGGCCTCTCTGAAATTGTCCTGCTGGTCGTTTTTTACAGAACAATAATATTCCATGACATTCATATACCATAATTTATTCGGCCACTCTCCAATTGATGGGCATCCCTTCAGTTTCCAGTTTCTAGCCACTACAAAAAGGGCTGCCTCAAACATTCTTGCACATGTGGGACCCTTTCCCTCCTCTAAGATCTCTTTGGGATATAGGCCCAATAGAAACACTGCTGGGTCAAAGGGTATGCACAGTTTGATAAATTTTTGAGCATAGTTCCAAATTGCTCTCCAGAATGGCTGGATCTGTTCACAGTTCCACCAGCAATGTATTAGTGTCCCGGTTTTCCCACATCCCCTCCAACATTCATCGTTATCTTTTCCTGTCATTTTAGCCAATCTGACAGGTGTGTAGTGGTACCTTAGAGTTGTCTTAATTTGCATTTCTCTGATCAATAGTTATTTGGAGCAACTTTTCATATGACTAGAGATGGTTTTAATTTCATCATCTGAAAATTGTCTGTTCATATCCCTTGACCACTTATCTATTGAAGGGTGGAAGAGCTCACATTCTAATAGTCAGTCTATGAACATTTATTAAGCACCTACTTTGTGCCAGGAACTGTGTTAAGCATTGGAAATACAAAGAAAGGCCAAAGACTGGTCCCTGCCCTTAAGGAGTTCACAATTTGATGGAGAAAAACAACATAAAAAGAAGATTAAAAACTGTGTATGTGAATTCCCATCAGGAGGACATGATACAAGTCCATGGGATTGCAGCCTTCTGGGAAATGATGAGGTAGCTTCTCTGAGCACCTCCTTAAATGGAGGATCTGGGAGAAGCTCTCCACTGTACATTCTTCAATATAAAAATAGCAATATACAAGATAAATTTAGGGAGGGGAATCACCTGAAGAAAGGCCTAACCCTTCCAGAATTAAGGGGACAGAAAAAGGTTTCCTGTAGAAGGTGAGATTTTAGGTGGGATGTGAAGGTAACCAGAGAAGCCAGGAAGTAGAGAGGAGGAGGGAATCCATTCCAGGCCATGGGAGATAGCCAGGGAAAATTCAGCAGATGGAGTGTCATCCCATTCAAAGAAATGCCAGGAGACCAGTATAACTGCATCATAGAGGACTTGGGAGAGGGGGCAAGTGTAAGAAAATGAAAGGAAGGGAAAGGTGGAGGGAGCAGATTGTAAAGTTCTGAATGCCAACAAAATTCTACATTGGATCTTGAGGGTAACAGGAAGCCATTGGAGTTTGCTGAATAGGGGAATAAAGTAGTCAAACCTTTGATTTACGAAGATCAATATGACTATGACGTGGAAGAAAGAGACTTGAGGCAGGAAGAAAGAGACTTGAGGCAGGAAGAATTAGCAGAAGGCTCTTCCCAATGGGGCTCTTCCTAGTGGATAGAGTGCAGAACCTGGAGTCAGGAAAATTCATCTTCCTGAGTTCAAATCTGGCCTCAGATACTTCCTAGTTATGTGACTCTGGACAAATCACTTCACCCTGTGTGTCTCACTTTTCTTATTTGTAAAATGAGTAGAAGAAGGAAATGGCAAATTATTCCAGCATTTTTGTCAAAACTCCAAACTGGGCCTATTGACATCTCAGTCTACCTAATGGCTCCTACTAACTCTCTTTCACCCCCTTTTCTAAGACATTACCTCCCAACTCCATCAAATCAACATAGACACTATACCAAAAAAGGGAGTGTTCAACTGATTGCCCCATGGCTCAGTTCACCATTCTATTGACTCCCCCAAAAAACATACTTCTCTGGCTACCACTCCCTTATTTGTTTGTTGTTCAGTCAATTCTGACTCTTTATGAACCCATTTGGAGTTTTCTTGGCAGATACTGGAATGTTTTGTCATTTCCTTCTTCAGTTCATTTGACACATGAGGAAACTGAAGCAAACAGGTCAGTGACTTTGCCCAAAGTCACCACAACTAGTAAGTGTCTGAGGCTAGATTTGAATTTAGGAAGATAAGTCTTCCTAATTCCAAGCCTAGTGCTCTACCCACTGTACCACCTAGCTGCCCTATTGGGGATCTTCCCCAAATAGAGTTTAAGTCTTTTGAAGGCAAGGGTTGTCTTTTTGCATTTGCATTCCAAGCTCTTAGCAAAGGTCAAAGAACATTGTAAGTGCTTAATAAATGCTTCCCCCCTCCACTCATTTATTTTCTAATTCATCATAAAATTGTAGTCTATCTCCTCTGCCAACAGACAGAGAAGTCTGTACTTCATAAGTATTTAATAATGTTTGATGATTGATAGCAGTAATGCAGACTCAATTATTGCATACTACTAAGGCAGCACCTCTCATAGTCTCTTGGTCTGCAGCTCATATTTTTTTGGTCCCCTTTAGTGTTCTAATGAAACCTATCAACCCCTTTTCTTGTTTTTTTTTCCCAATATATTTTATGTATTGAGTTAAATATTTCCCAATTACATGTAAATTTTTTTTAACATTCACTTTTTAAAAATTTTGAGTTCTAACTTCTCTTCTTCTTTTCTACCATTTCCCTCTCCTTGAGAAGGCAAGCGATTTGAGAGCTGACTTTGGATAGGGCACTAGTCTTACAATCATGAAGACTATTTGCTTTGGTTTCCCCATCCATCAAATGAGCTGGAGAAGGAAATGGTAAACCACTTCAGTATCTTTTCCAAGAAAACATCAAATGGGGTCACAAAGAACTGGACATGACCAAAAAATGACTTAACAACAACATATATGTTTAGTCATGCAAAACATATTTCCTATGGATCTCTTTTAAAAATATTTTTAAATGTCTACTAATAATAGCTATTTTTATATAGCTACTTTATATTTATATATAGCATTTTAAGGTTTGTAAAGTGCTTCAGAATTATTATCTCCTGTTTTCTTTTACAACATGACTTTTATGGAAATGTTTTGCATAACCTCACATGTGCTTTCTTAATTGGAGGTGTAGGAATGGGGATAAAGGAGAGAATGTGGAACTCAAAGTTTTAAAAACAAATATTAAAAAAGTGTTTTAAATGTAACTGGAAGGAAATAAAAAAAATTAAACAAATAAATAAAAGCTATGGGGAAAAAAATTATCTCATTTAATCCTCACAACAACCCTGGGAAGTAGATTGTATTATTATTTCCATTTTACAGTTTACAGAGATTAAATGATTTGTTTTAAGTCACACAATTTGTAAAGTCTGAGTCTGGATTTGTACTCAAGGCTTCTTTACTGTAGTAGCCTATATAAAACAAAATACATAGGATTACAAAGCAAACCAAGAGTTATCCCTTCCACCTTGAATGGGTTAAGGATATGCCATGTAAAATTTTTTGGTCTTCTCTTCTTACCAGAGAAAATATCTGAATTTTTTTCTTTTTCTTTTATGGGGTGTTTACAGTGTCTTACTGTGAAATCTGGCATAAGAATTGGGTCATAGATTCTGTGTCATCTTTGAGTGTCATCTGTAGCTTCCACAAAACTCCCCCCAAATTCCCATTTAATTTCTTATGCTGACCCATGATATATTGAAACCACAAGGGGAAAGTTATAATGTGGAAGGAAAACTGTATGTTGAAATAAAGATGTAATTTTTTTCCCCATCCAATTCGAAGACTTCCTGAAGAGTTTGTGGATTGTAGGTTTAGAATTCCTTTTCTAGTGGCCAATTAACTGGTCATTCCTTCAACAAATATTTATTGATACTTCTTATTTTAAAAAGTCCTGTTTTATATGTACTAGGGTTAATATTTATAAAGGATTCAGGACTTAAATTGGACCTCAACAGGATTTTTGGGTCTCTGAGGACCAGAACATTTTATGTTTACGTCTGAGAAATAATTTCAGGAGAGAAGGAACAAAGATGAAAATGTCTTTCCTTTCATAGTCTTGTCCCTCCCTACAGTCTTTTATTTCTAATTTAGAGTCTCTCCCTAGCTTGACCATCAGATGTCTCCCATGTCTTTCTAGTTAGTCTCCAAACCTTGAATAACTCCCATCTCCATTCCTCTTCTTAGCAATAGAAAGTTGTGAGGTCATTCTGGTCAGAATTAACTTAAGTTTATGTTATTTTACCTCCATTGGGTCTTCACAGCTCTAAAGCAAGCGATTAATAACAAAATTGATTGGCTGTCACTTCATTGAAGGATATGTAGTAGATAGTACGTAGGAGGGGCTAGGTTAGAAAGGGCTCTGAATACCAAATAAGAGAGTTTTGTATTTCTTCTTGTATAGGGAACCTCTGGAGTTTATTGAATGGAGGAGTGGGGAGAGATGACATGGTTGGATGTGGCTGAGGATTGGTTTCCATGGGGAAGAGACTTGTACCAGGCAGGTTATTGTAATAGTCTAAAGGTGGGGTGATGAGATCCCATATCAGGAGTGGGGTGGGGAGGTGACTGTCAGAGGAGAGAAGAGGGAAAATTCAAGAGATGTTGCAAAAGTGACATCGACAGGCTTTGGCAACAGCTCACATATAGAGAGCAGGTATTTATTAAGCGTTTTACCATGTTTACATTCTCTCATTTGGCAATCTGCTCTCCTTTTATCTTGATAATCTCAAATCTATAACTCCCTAACTTTCCCCTGAGCTCCAAGTCCAGCTTTTATTGGACATCCATTTAGAGTTTCTACAAAATCTCAGGCTTAAATTCAACAAATCTAAAATAGAATTCATCATTGCTTCTCCAAAACATGTCCCTCCTAACTTCCCTAATTCTACTACTCATTCTTATAACTATCTAGCTTAAAAATCTCCATCTTCATTTCTTCCCCCTTCCCCAATGACTCTATTCAGAATCCTAGGCAGTCTTTCTTCAGAGCTAATTTTTTTCCATCTCTCCTCTCTTTTCCATTTCTAATGGTATGGCCTAATTCTAGCACTTGTTACTTTGCTCCTGGATTATTTCAGTAACTTCCTAGTTGGTTTCTGCCTCTTCCACCCCTTCTTCATGGCTCTAATCAAGTGATTTTCCTTAAGTACAAGTCTAATGATGCCATTCTTTTGCTCCAAACCTTCATGGGCTCCCCAGCACATTGGATTCAGTTCTGTAAGTATTTATTAAATATCTGCTGTGTGGAAGGCACTGTGTTTGGCACTAGAGATACAAAAGCCAAAGCAAAATCCAACCAGTTTCCAGATTGACTTAGATGACAGAGAAAGATAATTACAAATGTTGGAGGGGATGTGAGAAAACTGGGACACTGATACATTGTTGGTGGAACTGTGAACGGATCCAACCATTCTGGAGAGCAATTTGGAGCTATGCTCAAAAAGTTATCAAACTGTGCATACCCTTTGACCCAGCAGTGTTTCTATTGGGCTTATATCCCAAAGAGATCTTAGAGGAGGGAAAGGGACCCACATGTGCAAGAATGTTTGTGGAAGCCCTTTTTGTGGTGTCTAGAAACTGGAAACTGAATGGATACCCATCAATTGGAGAGTGGCTGAATAAATTATGGTATATGAATGTTATGGAATATTATTGCTCTGTAAAAAACGACCAGCAGGACGATTTCAGAGAGGCCTGGAGAGATTTGCATGAACTGATACTGAGTAAAATGAGCAGAACCAGGAGATCATTGTACACAGCAACAACAATACTATATGATGATCAATTCTGATGGACATGGCTCTCTTCAACAATGAGATGATTCAAACCAGTTCCAATGATCCTGTGATGAAGAAAGCCATATACACCCAGAGAGAGGAATGTGGGAACTGAGTGGGGATCACAACATAACACTGTCATTCTTTTTTGTTGTTGTTTGCTTGCATTTTGTTCTCTTTCTCGTTTTTTTTTTTCCTTTTTGAGCAGATTTTTCTTGTGCAACATGATAATTATAGAAATATGTACAGAAGAATTGAACCTGTTTAACATATATTGGATCATTTGTCATCTAGGAGAAAGAGTGGGACAAAAGGGGGAAAATTTGGAACACAAGGTTTTGCAAGGGTCAATGTTGAAAAATTATCCATGCATATGCTTTGAAAATAAAAAGCTTTAATAAAAGAAAAAAAACAAACAAAAAAATCAACCAGTCTCCATCCTCCAAAACCATAGGACCATAGGTTTAGGGCTGGAAGGGGCTTTAGATGTCATAGAGTCCAAACTCCTCATAATGCAGATGAGGAAATGATGTTTTACTAGGATGGCAGTGAGGGAACAACATTGACACAGAGCAGTAAATGATAGCAATACCTGAAGAGGAAGGATTCTAAGGTTTTTAAGAAGCAGGAAATAAGGAAGAAGTGTAATAAATACATGTAGGACATCCTCTACAAAGACATGGAGGTGGGAAATAGAATGTGGACTTTGCCAGGATGGTATGGTTTGACTAGAACACAGATTACATAAAAGGGGAAATGTGAAATAAATCAGGACAGGTAGACAGGAGCCAAACAGCAAAGGCTCTAAAATGCCATGGAATTCTTTATCAAGGCCCTCTCTTCTCTTGGCCCAACCCACCATTTCAGACACAACTACCATAACACTCCTTTTCACATTCAATCTGCCAGTCCAAGTTTGATGAACTTGCTCAGTACTATAGCAATGTAGATTTTTAAAAATTTATTTTTTATTGAATTTTTTTATTTTCAAAACATATACATGGATAACTTTTCAACATTGACCCTTGAAAAACCTTGTGTTTCAATTTTTCCCTTCCTTCCCCCCCTCTCCCTTAGATGACATATAATCCAATATATGTTAAACATAGTTAAAAACATGTTAAATCCAACATAGTCATACATATTTATCTTGCTGCACAAGAAAAATCAGATAAAAAAATTTTTTAAAATGAGAAAGAAAATAAAATGCAAGCAAACCACAACAAAAAGAGTGAAAATGCTATGTTGCAATCTACCCACAGTTCCCATAGTCCTCTCTCTGGGTGCAGGTGACGCTCTTCATCACAAGATCATTGGAATTGGTTTGAAACATCTCATTGTTGAAAAGAGCCACATTCATCAGAACTGATCATCAGATAATCTTCTTGTTGCCATGTACAATGATCTTCTAGTTCTGCTCACTTCACTGATCATCAGTTCTCTCCAGGCCTCTCTGAAATCATCCTGCTGGTTGTTTCTTACAGAACAATAATATTCCATAACATTCATATACCATAATTTATTCAGCCACTCTCCAATTGATGGGCATCCATTCAGTTTCCAGTTCCTAGCCACTACAAAAAGGGCTGCCACAAACATTCTTGCACATGTGGGGCCCTTTCCCTCCTTTAAGATCTCTTTGGGATATAAGCCCAATAGAAACACTGCTGGGTCAAAGGGTATGCACAGTTTGATAACTTTTTGAGCATAGCTCCAAATTGCTCTCCAGAATGGTTGGATCCATTCACAGTTCCACCAACAATGCATCAGTGTCCCAGCCTTCCCACATCCCCTCCAACATTCGTCATTATCTTTTCTTGTCATTTTAGCCAATCTGACAGGTGTGTAGTGGTACCTCAGAGTTGTCTTAATTTGCATTTCTCTGATCAATAGTGATTTAGAGCACCTTTTCATATGACTAGAAATAGTTTTAATTTCATCATCTGAAAATTGTCTGCTCATATTCTTTGACCATTTATCAATTGGAAAGTGGCTTGAATTCTTATACATAGGAGTCAATTCTCTATATATTTTAGAAAGGATTTATCAGAACCCTTTGATCTAAAAATGTCTTCCCAGTTTAAGCAATGTAGATGTTAATACAAATAAGTAAGGAGGAAGCACAGGAGAATTTAACTTAACAAATTCAACAAGAGTTTTTGGTTGTTACCAGCATTGTAAAAGATTCTGGGAATACAAAGAGCAAAAAAATAATACTGGTGCTACCCTCTAAAGCTTATGTTCCCTGTGGATGAGACCAATAACATAATTAGGAAGCAATTAAATTCAAGGGAAAGCTTTCTTCAGGGAAAAGAAAGAGGACAAAAAGTCACTTAAGAGGTAAGCTGGAGTTCATGCAAATACAAATACAAAAAAATACATATTTATCTATTAAGGGCGTCCTATGTACAGAGTGGGGTGGATTCAGAGAGGTGTGTTCAGGGAAGTATTCAGGAAGAATTAGTATTTGTGTGGAGCTGCCAATCCCTTTTCAAGGTTTGCTTATCCACCTAGAGTGTTCATCTTATTCACTCAACTCTCACCTGTGGCTCCCAGAATCATGTGCAGAAGTCACACCTGGGGAAACTGTTTTGGCAGATGGGCTAGACCAGGTTGAAGGTAGCCAATAGGCCTCAACCTTTGGGGACTTAGGGGATTGTCTACTCAAAGCACGTGAAGATTTCCCTTGTGCAGATGAAGACAGTTTGTTCCAGCATCCAGGCAGGTGGATGAAGCAAGTGCTGTGGAACACTTAGAGATTGATTAGACAATAAAGACACCAAAGTCATCCACTGCATCCTGAGCTGTCGCCAGTCATCTTGACTTTGTCTTGCCACTGGACTTTGATGAGGGGGAGGAGTAAGGTGGACAACTTCTAGCCTCACTTAAATCCAATTTAAGTATCAAAAGATATCACCCATAATATGTTACCATTTTTACCTACCTCAAAGTCCTGTGGCAACAGGCAAAGCAGCAGATGCAAATATACAGGGAGCTGTACTAATAACCCTGTAAAACCAAGCCAGGCCATTCAGTAATCTTCTCATTGGAAGCAGCAGTGGGCTTCGGCAGCTTCCTGGGTGTCTGAGCAATTTTTTTTTTTTTTTTTTTACAGAAATGCAAAGTAGATTTTTTTTATTTAAAAATTTTTTATTAAAGTTTTTTAATTTTTAAAAGTTATGCATGGATAATTTTTCAACATTAACCCTTGCAAAACCTTAAATTTTGTTTTCTTACTCATTTTCTTTCCTTTTTGATCTGATTTTTCTTATGAAGCAAGATAATTATATAAATATGTTTACATATATTGGATTTAACATATATTTTAACATGTATAACATATATTGGATTGCTTGCCATTTAGGGGAGGGAATGGGGAAAATTTGGAACACAAGGCTATGCAAGGATCAATGTTGAAAAATTATCCATCCATATGTTTTGAAAATAAAAAAATTTTAATAAAAAAACCAGAAATGCAAAGTGGATTTTATTTTTTATTAAAGCTTTTTAATTTTCAAAAGTTATTCAAAAACATTTTTCAATATTAACCTTTTCAAAACCTTGTGTTAGGGGAATAGGAAAAACTTTCTGACTTTGACTTTTGAGTCTGAATGAAAGGAAGGATTTTAGGACCTTCTCATCTATCGGAGGAAGCAATATGTAGCCATGTAACTATATCTCAAATCAATACAAGGTATTTAGGGAGGGGGGGCAGTAGCAATTGGGTGGATCAGGAAAGGTTTCATGCATGATGAGTGTTTGAGCTATTTTTAAGGAAGTAAGGGATTTCTTTCTATGACTTAAGAAAGGAGGGAGAGCATTCTGGGCACAGGGGAGAATGAGAACAGAGACAGAAAGTCAGGAGCTGTGTGAGAAGCAGAGAGCTTGGTTGTATAGCAAAGTAAGGGGAAAGAATAATACATGTAACAATAATAATATATTATGAGGAAATATAATAATATATAAATATAATAATAATAATATATAATGAGGAGAGGACTTGCTTACCTGGTGGTGAAGAAAAGATCTCTTTGGTTGTTGAATCAGAACTGAGCATACAAAATGTCCCCAAGGAACAACTTTAGTCTTTTTCTTTCCTGGCCAAAAGCAAGGGAAGACATGTGTTAAATTATTGGGTGAGGAGAGAGGCCTCTTCATGAGGAGGTAGCCCATGAAGTCTTGGTGCCCCTTCTTTGCTTGCTGGCATTTGTTTTTTCCTGTTTTTAGCGGGGGGAATGTTGGAAATGGCTATGATCTTTGAGTTTTGAAAGGTCCAGTGACAGAACTCCATGACAACATTACTACTAACCAAGCCAGGCAGCCTTGGGGAGTGATGGCCCCCAGGGAGCAATTTCATCAACTCCATTACATTTGGGAGTAAACTCATAGAGTGAGTGATACATAGAAGCCAACTGCCTCAAGTTTGAAGCCATTCTTCCCAATGAGTTGGGGTACCCCTGTGTATTGGGGGGTGTTTTGCAATTTCTCATCAATAAATAGCTCTTTAAAAAAACTAATTGATTTTAATTGGTTAACATACTGGAGTGTCAATCAGGGATTTAAAGGAAATTATTTTTTTATTAAAGCTTTTTAACTTTCAAAAGATATGCATGGATAATTTTTCAATATTAACCCTTGTAAAACCTTGTGTTTCATTTTCTCTCCCTTTAGAGGAAATTTTAACTGGCATTGGCAATGATATTGGAGAGAACTTAACCAAGAGGAGCCTTGAGCTGAAAGCTTTAGAAAGATAGATACACCATTGCCCCTCAGGAGTATCCCTATCACTTTGTGGGGTGGGGGGAGCTCTGAGCTCTTTGGGGACCCAATTCATCAGTGCGAGGGTAAGAACCCCCAGTCTATAAAGGCTACATAATGAATCTTTTTATATGTGCCATTTCCCCCCATCAGAATGTGAACTCCTTGAGATCAGATACTATATTTACTTTTCTATTTTAACACTTAGTGTAGTGCTTTGTAACATAGTTAAGTGCTAGGCAAATACTTTTTTACTCACTCACTGATTCACTCACAACAAGACTAGAAAGACAAGTTATAATTGGAATAGAGAAGACTCCCTGGAAGAGGCGGTATCAGAGATGAGCTTTAGGGGATGGATAACAAGTCAGCAGGTAAAAGGGGAGAGGGAGGGTCTTCTACAGGCAACACTGAGCAAAGGCAGGAAGGTGGGAGAGTGCAGGGACAGTTGTAGTGAGTGACAAGGAGCTGCCTACTGACAGTTAAAGCATGGAGCAGGCTTCTGAGGCATGGAGGAATAGTCTTGAGAAAGCAGGGCAGCCATCGCTGTCTACACTGATTTTAAGAACTTCAGTTCACCAACCACCTCAACTAACTTCATATCCACCATGAACTCTTGTTGGTAGGCTTGCCTTGCCATCACCTACATTCCAGAATGGTGAAGCAATCTGGCTGGGCTGCCATGAAAGCCAGAATTGGGAAATCAAGAGGGTCAATGATCCAGACAAGCCCATTTGGGGACTCTTTTGTTGTTAAGCTGATCTCTGAGATGTCTACACCTGAGTATAGTTGTTCACCCTCCAAACTGGCAGGATGGATGCCTGGTGGTCTCTGGTGACTTCTGCTCGTCCTGGGGTGTAACAGATGGATCTCTGAATTTGGAGTCAGAAGACGTGGGTTCCTTCAACAATGATGTGATTCAAACTAGTTCCTATTGTTCAGCGATGAAGATAGTCATATACATCCAGAGAGAGGCCTGAGGGAACTGAGTACAGACCACAACACAGCATTTTAACACTTTCTGTGAATATTTCCATGCATTTTTTTTTCCTTCTTAGGTTGTTTTTTCTTCTCCTCTTTCTAGATCTGATGTTTCTTGTGCAGTAAGATAACTGTATAGATATGTATACATGTATTGGATTTGTCATATAATTTATCCTATTTAGCATGTATTAGATTACCTGTCATCTAGGGGTGGAGGATGGAGGGAAGAAGGGGAAAAGCTTGGGGAAAAAAAGTTTTTGCAAAGGTCAATGTAGAAAAATCACTCATATGTTTTGTAAATAAAAAGCTTTTAATAAAAAAAAAAAAAGACGTGGGTTCAAATCCCAAGGCAGTCACATCTATTTGTCTGATCTTTGAAAATGTTCTTAGTTTCTGGGGCTTCAATTCCTCATTTAGAAAATGACTTCTTACATCCCTTCCAGCTCCTGTGACCTAAGATGCTTACCAGCTACATGACATTGAGCAAATCATTGAACCGCTTTTTACTTCAGTTTTCTAATCTGTAAAAGGAGGATACGAATAGCAGCTACCCCTTAGATTTATTGTGAGGATAAAGCCTTCGCAAACTTTAAGGTGTCATATAAATGCTTATTATTATTATTATACATTTCCTTCTATAAGGCTCAACCTTGCCTCAACCTGCCTCAACCATGATAAACCAGCAAAGAGATCATACAGGCCCATTTACAATTTTACATACTGTTCGGACTTTAAATGGCCCCAGAGGTAAAATGATGTTTGCTAGCATGTCCTGTCCTGTGAGGTGCGTGCCCAGGTCAAGGACCTTAGGAGAACCAGCAGGTCTGTTGCAATCTCTGTGGACTCCCTCTGACCCTAAGCAGCAATAATGCTGGACTTCATCACACACCTGCCCCTGTCCTAGGGCTTGGATGTCACTCTCTTGGTGACAGAAGTCCTGGGAACACCAGGCTGACCACGAATGCTCACATCTTCTCCATCTGCCAACCTGAAATGAATTTTCAGGGAAGGGCAGCTAAATGGCACAGTGGGTAGAGCTCTGCTCTTAGAACCAGGAGGACCTGAGTTCAATTTTGGCTGCAGACACTTAACATTTACTAGTTGTGTGACCTCAAGCAGGGAATTTAACCCCAATTGCTTCCAAAAAGAGAGAAAGAGAAAAGGAGTCACAGAATGAATTTTTAAAAAAGAGAATCCTATAAAAATGTGGTTCTCAGTAAATGCATCTAATGATCTAAGGTATACACAGATTAAACAGAAAGGGGGAACTAGTATTTATTCTGTTCTAGCTAATTCAAAAATATCTGGAGTTTCAGTCACAATAAAGTAGAATTCGAACTAGAAAGCCCTATAATTATATTACACTTAGAAGAGCCATGGATAATAAAAAGCATGCAGATCTGGGATATTTATGAACCAAATAATGTAATATAATACATAATATAATGCAACAAAATATAATGTAACTTTTGTTGTTTTTTTTTTTTTTTTTTTTTCAGTCGTGTCAGACTCTCCGTGGCTCCATTTGGGGTTTTCTTGGCAAAGAGACTAGAATGGTTTGCCATTTCTTTCTCTAGTTCATTTGCTTCAGGAAATGAGACAAATAAGGTAAAGTGACCTACCCAAGATCACACATAGTAAATATTTAAGGCCATATATGAACTCACTCCAGGCCCAGTACTCAATGCTCTATGGCACCACCTAGCTACCCCAATATAACATAATAGAGTATGATAAGATATATTGTTATATATGAAATAATATATAATATATTGAAGTTATTTTTATTATCTTTTATGTCATTCATTTTGAACTTAAATGCAAAAAGACACACAAAAGTGAACATTTCCATGTGCACAGAATAAGATTTTTAAAAAGATTCAATATAAAACCATGAATTTCCAGTTTATATGATTTACTTTAAAAAAAACAACTACGTAATAAATATTATTCATCACTTTCAAAGCTAAGTTTTCTTTTGTTCTCTGCTTTCATTTTTTTTCTCCCTCCCTCTCTAGAGAAGGGATTACCTACCATTAGGAATAAATATACACACACAAATGTAAAACCACACTATACATGCTTTTATTTACAATTCGTTCTCTGGAGGTGGATAACATCTTCCTTTATAAGTCCTTTGTAGGCCATTTGATTATTATATTCAAAATGAATTAGTCATTCAAAGTTGTTTTTATAGCAATCTTTCTGTTACTATGTACAAGATTCTCTTGGCTCTGCTCACTTCACTTTTCATTATTTCATGTAAGCCTTTCTAATTTTTTCCCTAAAATTGACCCACTCATCATTTCTTAGAGGAAAGTAGTATTTCATCACAACCATATGCCACAACTTGGTTAGCTATACCCCCAACTGAAGGGCATCCTCTCAATTTCCAGTTTTTTCTACCACAAAAAGAGCTGCTATAAATTTTTAGAACATACAAGCTTTTTTTCTTTTTGCCTAATTACCTTGGGAAACAAACTGAATAGAGATATTGCTGGGTCAAAGGATATGCACAGTTTTATAACTCTTTAGACAATTCCAGATTGCTGTCCAAAATGGTTGGATTGATTCACAGCTCTTTTTTTGGGGGGGGGGGAAGGGAGGGAGTGTTGCATCTAACTCTTTTTTTTTATTAAAGCGTTTTATTTGCAAAACTTATGTATGGGTAATTTTCCAACATTGACTCTTGCAAAGCTTTGTTACAAATTTTCCCCCCTAGATGTGGGAAAACCAGGACACTAATACATTGTTGGTGGAACTGTGAATAGATCCAACCATTCTGGAGAGCAATTTGGAACTATGCTCAAAAAGTTATCAAACTGGGGCAGCTAGGTAGATAGAGCACCAGCCCTGAAATCAGGAGGACCTGAGTTCAAATTTGGTCTCAGACACTTCCTAGCTGTGTGACCCTGGGCAAGTCACTTAACCTCAATTGCCTCAGCAAAAAGCAAAAAAAAAAAGTTATCAAACTGTGCATACCCTTTGACCCAGCAGTGTTTCTATTGGGCTTATATCCCAAAGAGATCTTAAAGGAAGGAAAGGGACCCACATGTGCAAGAATGTTTGTGGCAGCCCTTTTTGTAGTGGCTAGAAACTGGAAACTGAAGGGATGCCCATCATTTGGAGAGTGGCTGAATAAATTATGGTATGTGGATGTTATGGAATATTATTGTTCTGTGAGAAATGACCAGCAGGAGGATTTCAGAGAGGCCTGGAGAGACTTGCATGAACTGATGCTGAGTGAAATGAGCAGAACCAGGAGATCATTATACACGGCAACAACAATACTATATGATGATCAATTCTGATGGACATGGCTCTCTTCAACAATGAGATGTTTCAAACCACTTCCAATTGTTCAGTGAAGAAAGTCATATATACCCAGAGAGAGGGATATGAGATGTGGACCACAACATAACATTTTCATGCTCTCTATCAATGTTTGCATTGTACACAGAATCAGTTCATTTAAATTTTTCCAGGCTTTTCTGAAATCAGCTTGCTCATCATTTCTTATAGAGCAATATTCCTTTATATGCACATGCCATAACTTATTCAGCCATTCCCAACTGATGGGCATTCATTCAATTTCTAGTTCCTTGCCACTACAAAAAGAGCTGCTACAAACATTTTTGCATATGTAGGTCCTTTTCCTCTTTTATGATCTCTTAGAGATATACACCCAGGAGTGACACTGCTAGATCAAAAGGTATAAACTGTTTGATATCCCTTTGGATATAGTTCTAAATTGTTCTGCAGAACAATTTGGATCAGTTCACAACTCTACCAACAATGCATCAGAGCCCCAGTTTTCCCACATCCCCTCCAATATTTATTATTATGTTTTCCTGTCATCTTAGCCAAACTGAGAGATATGAAGTGGTCTCTCAGAGTTGTCTTAATTTGCATTTCTCTAATCAATAGTGACCTAGAACATTTTTTCATATGACTATGCAGAGTTTTGAATTTCTTTATCATAAAACCATCTGTTCATATCCTTTGATCATTTATCAATTAGGGAATGACTCAAATTCTTATAGATTTGACAAAGTTCTTTATTTATTTGAAAAATAAGACATTTCTCTGAGAAAGTATTTTCACCCCCTCCCAATTTTCTGCTTTCCTTCTAATCTAGGCTACATTGATTTTATTTGTGCAAATCTTTTTAAAACTTAAATGTAATCAAAATTATTCATTTTACATCTCACAATGCTTTCTTTCTCTTGTCTAATCATAAATTGTTCTTCTACCCATAAGCGTGATAATGTTTCACGTTCTTCTCATTTTTGTGTATTATCTCCTAGTCTGTTAAACTTAAAACAGAAAAATTATCAGTTTTATACAGAGCAATTGATGGATATTATTAGTAGTAGGAGTTAAGGCAGCTAGATGGCATAGT
The DNA here is from genome assembly GCA_023553655.1 of Myrmecobius fasciatus. Lineage (NCBI taxonomy): Eukaryota > Metazoa > Chordata > Mammalia > Dasyuromorphia > Myrmecobiidae > Myrmecobius > Myrmecobius fasciatus. Next base: position 151,012 of record JAJPUD010002106.1, on the reverse strand, counting down.
GGATAGAACACAGGAATTAGAATCACCTTAGTCTGAATTCACAATATCTGTGTGAATCTAGACAAGTCACTTCTTCTCCAGGCCTCGGTTTACTCATCTGTTAAATGAGAAGGGTTGGACTCAAAAATTTTCAAGGCTTCTTTCAGCTCTAAATCTGCAATCCTTCGAGTTTTCATCACATAGTTGATACACTGTGATAAAGCAAACAATAGGCTTATTTAAGAAGAAGCTATAGACAGTCTGTTAGAAAAACTAAAGGTGATAGATAGTGGATGTATAGGTAAACTTTGTCCATCTTCATTCAGGGAAGTTCCTTCTCCCTTGTTCACAGAAAACTTTAAGGGGACTGATTTCAGATAGGAAGAAACACCTCAGGGAAAGATCTGCATGTCTACAGGGACCCTCAAGAGAGTCATCTTGTACTTAGGAGCCAGTACCAGACATAGCTTTGATGGGATACTTCAGTGAAGAGAGTTGGAGCCAGGACATGAGCAATAGTGGCAGGAGCCAGAGCAGAGAGAAAAATACTGGCTCAATAAAGAACCAATGTGCCCAGAGAAGCAGTGAGCCAAAGAGCTATGATAGAAAGAATCAGCCATTGGACCTTGTCCTTGCCAGAGAGTTAAGTGCTTCAAGGTATCACATGAACAGAGAAACAACCCAACCCTATCAGTTCACTGGTACCATGAGTCATCAATCAATCAATTAATCAGATTTTATTAAGTTCTCCAATATTGTGCTGGGTACTGTGTAATAGTGAAGCAAAAAGGAAATAGTCCCTGCTCAAAAAGTTTTATATATATATTCTATTCCTCATAGGAAAGGTAGGAAAATTTCCTTAACTGAGGATGGCTTCAGGTACAAACCTTTTTGTATGTTTATTGTATATATAAAAATCTTTCCTATCCTATTTAATGTCTTGTTAACTTGAGTGTTTGCAGAGGAGCTAAGGGTTCTTGTTGGAGGCAAAATGTAGTAGGCATTTCTGTGGTATTTTTAGGATTTCTTTAGGTGAAAGTAGAGTCCAGACAGATTTTTGAAGAGATTCCTCTCCCTCACCCCAAACTGCACATGGATCTATTATGTCAAGGACCATAGTGACACAAACATCATACACATATGAAAATGATCTTAATGGAAATTTAAAGGAAAGCACAGGATATATTCTTCACTCCCCTTAGATACACACAAATCACTGTTTAATAGTTTTGTATTGCAGCTTGTCTCAGCCTCAGTTTCCCCTTCTGTAAAATAAGTATAATAAAAAGACCTACTTTACAAGGTTGTCATAAAGATCAAATGAGATAATATCCAAATACTTTGCAAAACTTAAAGCATTATATAAATGCTAACTATTATGATTAATGTCATTATCTGTTTGCTTGATATCTCTCTTCTGGATTATAAATTCCTTTAGAATCCTGTCCTATGCAAACCTTGTATCTAAACTTAAAACCCAACACACTGCCCTATCCATACTAGGTGCATAATAAATATTTGTCATGATTGCTCTTGTAGACATTCACAAAAACTGATCCTGTTTTATATGATAGAGAAGTGATAAGTAAAATTAAAAAGAAATTTAAAACATCACATTTATAGCTCACAATGTAATAAAACTAGAACTAAGAAATGACTGTGCAATCAAAAGATGCAGGTCTAGAATGGAAATTTAAAATGATTTATTGAATAATAGCTTGGTTAGAGAATGAATTATTGAAACAATAACACTGTTCAAAGATAATGACAGAATAACTACAACATCAGAAATTATGGGATACAGCCAAAGTACTCAAAAGTAAATTTATGGCCCTGAATGCTTATGTTAACAGGAGAGAAAAAAGAAAAATTTAATGACTTGAATTTGCCTCTAAAGAAATTATAAAATGAAAAAAGGCATACTTTAAAAAAAAGCACACAAGGGACATGAACAAAGTGAGAGCCAAATAATATAAAAAATAAAGGACTTGATAAATAAAAACCAGGTTGCCCCATGAGCATGGCTTCCTAAGCAAGTATATATCTGGAAAGAGTCACCACTTGTTTATGTCCTCTTTCCTTAGGAATAGGGCTCTGTAAAAGCTTGAAGAGTTGGAAAAACCACGAGGTCCAACAGCCTATCCCCAAGAAGGAATCAGTTTTGGGGAGTGACTTGCTTGACTTAGCCTAGTAGTGAGATCTACCTGGCATCTGAGAAACAGAAAACAAAGGAGTGACACATTGATCAGCTATGTTCCACCAGGAAGAAGGTTTGTGGTTAAGTCTGAATATACTCTTGTTAGGGACTAAAGTGGTAGAAGGGAGATTGTGCCCAAGTTGGGATTGGGGAGGAAGAGAGAGCATTTTTGTACCTATTATACCCTTTCAGTAAATAGCACTTTGTGAAAGCTCTTGATGTGAGTTAAGTTGATAGTGGGGTGAAAACACTGATGCCCCATGGTATCAAGACAATATTAACTGGCAATGGGCATTAATACTTAGGGGTGAATTAGAGTGACCAGTTGGGAATGACTCTAAGGTTGCAAACCTGGTTGACAGGAAGCCTTTAACAAAATGGGGGAGAAGAGAGAGAGAAGGATGAGTTTATTTGGGCATGCTGAGTTTGAGATGGTTTTGGGTCATTCAGTTTGATGGATGATGATGTCAGCTGATGTAGGACTGGGATTCAGGAGAAAGACTTGGGCTGAACATGTAGATCTGATAGTTTTTCCAATAGAAAAGATAGTTGAATCTATTGAAACTAATGAGATCCCTGAGAGAGAATATAAAAATAGGAGAAAAATGGCCCCAAACAAAACCAAGGGGATCCACTCATAAAAAGGGAGGGGTTAAGGTAGGAAGATCCAGCAAGAGAGAGAGAGCAAAAGAGAGTGAGAACAAGAGACAGAAAGGAAGAGAGAGAAAGGGAGAGAGAAGGAGAGGGAGAGAGAGAGAGAAAGAGGAAGAGAGGGGTGGAAGGGGAAAAGTGGAGGGAGGGAGAAAGAGAAAGAGAGAACAGTCAAGCAGGTAGGAAGAGTACCTAGAAAGACTGTTGCCAGGAAAACCTGGGAAGGAGAGAGTGTCTAGGAAAAGAGGTTGGTTGATCAACAGAATTAAATGTTGTAGAGGGTTAAGATAGATGAGAACTGAGATCAGGCCATTGGATTTGGCAATTAAGAGATCATTTATTATATTATAAATTATACTTTAGAGCAAACAATCATCAAAACAGTCTGATACTGGATACAAAATGGGAAAATATATTAATGGAACAAAACAAGAAATCCATAAAATCAGAGCCTAAGGCATATAAAATATTTGTGTTTGACAAAGGAAAAGAATCATTATTCAATCAATAGTTTTTGGGGGAAAATGAATAGCAGTATAATAGAAAATGGGAATAGACTGACATCTTATTGACTGACAAAATCCAAGGTGATCAATGACCAAAATATAAAAAACCTCACAAAAAATTGAATAATATATTTATCTCAATTGCAGAGGAGAGAAATATAAATAATCTATGGAATAAATGGAAGAAATAATTGGAAACAAAATTGATGGCTTTCACCATACTGAAATTGCTTTGTGTTTTCAATTTTATCTTATTTTGATTGAAATCTTTTTTCCCCTTAATAGTATTTTATTTTTTCCAATTACATGCAAAGGCAGTTTTCAACATTCATTTCTATAAGATCTCAAGTTCCGAATTTTTCTCTCCCTTTCTTTCCTCCCCATCCCTAAGATAGCAAGCAATCTGATATAGGTTACACAAGTACAATCATGCCAAACATTTCCACATTAGTCATACTGTGAAATAAGAATTGAAATCTTTTGTTTTTACATGACAATTTCTGAATTTCTCTCTACATGGAGAGCCACTCATTATAACAAAGATTAAGAAAGAAAGTAGGAAAAAAAGCAGCTCAGCAAAAAGAAAACCTCAACTGTGTCTGACAGCATATGCAATATTCCACATCCATAATTTCCCACCTCTGTAATGGAATAAGATATAATTCTTCAACTCCTTTCTGGGGACAAGATTGATCATTATATTTATGTAGTGTTCATTTTTTCCCCTCCATTTACATTATTGTCATCCTGATGCATGTTATCCTCCTGATTTTGCTTTCTCTGTATCAACTAATATAAGTAAGTCTTGCCATGCTTCTATGAATTTTTCATATTTCTTGTTTTTTGTAGTGTGGTAACATTTCATTATATCTATGATGATTTATGATGATTCCACTTCTTTGATACTCCTATGAATATTTTTGTACACATGAGACATGTCAGTTTTAGACTTCCTTGGTATAAAAAGTGGATTCTCTAAGGATGGACATTTTGATCTCTTTCTTAGTATAATTTCAAATTGTTTTCCAAGTTGATTGCAGAAATTTAGAGTGATTGTCTTTTCACAACATTAAGTACTCTCAACATCAACTTTGACAATTTGTTGGTTGAGAGGTAGAATCTCAGAGCTGTTTTGATTTTCATTTATCTTATTAGTGATCTGTTCACATGATTGTTAACAGTTCATAATTCTTCCTTTGAATTTCATTGAGGAATAGCTCACTGTCATATATTTGTATTAATTCTCTATGTATCAGACTCTTATTTGCAATATGATGACTATATCATAATTAGGAATTTTGTACAACAAAAACAATATGTATAAAACTAAAAGAAACAGATTGAAAAAGGATCTTTGCTGTAATTATACCTTTGGTGCAGAAAGGATCTACAATGATATATATGAACATGCACTCCACTGCTAGAGATCACATGTCCTTTATGATGTTTCAGACCATCTTTTTAGAGAACCTGTGGTTGACAAATTCGTTGTTGTAGCTAAGCCGTTCTGTTCAAGCCCATTTCCCAATAAAAATCAAAGGAGCACAGATTTTTCTCAAAAAAAAAAAAAATCCCAATAACAAACTTTTCATAACCACTTTTTTAAAAGTGCTCAAATTATCTAATAATCATAGGATCATAGTTCTAAAATAGGCAGGACCTCAGAGCCTATTTAGTCCAATTTCTTTTTTTTTTTTTTGACAGATGAGGAAACTGAGGTCCAAAGTCCAACCAATAGTAACTGACAGAAAGGATTTGAACCCATGCTCTTTGACTCCAGAGCTTTGATGATTTGTTGGCTAGGAGGTAGAATCTCAAAAATGTTTTGATTTTCATTGTCCTTATTATTAGTGATTTGGACCAGTTGTTCATATGGTTGTTAATTCTTCCTTTGAGGGCCCCACATGTGCAAGAATGTTTGTGGCAGCCCTTTCTGTAGTGGCTAGAAACTGGAAACTGAATGGATGTCCATCAATTGGAGAGTGGCTGAATAAATTATGGTATATGAATGTTATGGAATATTATTGTTCTGTAAGAAACGACCAGCAGGACAATTTCAAAGAGGCCTGGAGAGACTTGCATGAACTGATGCTGAGTGAAGTGAGCAGAACCAGGAGATCATTATTCACGGCAACAACAAGACTATATGACGATCAATTCTGATGGACATGACTTTCTTCAACAATGAAATGCTTCAAACCAGTTCCAATTGTTCAGTGAAGATAGCAATATATACCCAGAGAGAGGGACGTGAAATGTGGACCACAGCATAACATTCTCATACTCTTGATTGATGTTTTCTTACATTGTGTTTCCTTTATCTGATATATCTTTTGTGTAGATAAGATTTCTCCTGCACAAAAATGATAAGTGTGGAAATAAGTATACATATATTTTATTTGTCAAGTATTTTAACATAATTAACATGTAGTGGATATCCTGCCATCTAGGGGAGGTGTGGGGAGTAGAGGGGGAAAATTTGTAAGAGAAAGCTTTGTAAGGGTTAATGTTGAAGAATTACCCATACATATGTTTTGCAAATAAAAAGTATTAATAAATAAATTGATTAATTAATTAAAAAAAGAAAAGAAAAATTACCCACACATATAAAAAAAAATTCTTCCTTTGAGTTCCATTGGAGTCATGGCACTTGAAACCAAATCCCCAGTTTTGCCACTTATTCTTTGTGTGTGACATTAGATAAGTCCCTTTGTGCCTCATCTTCCTCATTTGTAAAATGAGAAGAGATTAGATTAAAAGACCCTCTCTAGGTTTTGCTAGGGTTTTTCCCTTTTTTCCCTATGGAAAAAAGATCCTACTATTATGGAATAATAAGATCTGGCATTTATATGCATTTTAACTTTTACAAAAGTACTTTATATGCTACCTCATTTGATGTTTACAGCAATCCTGGTGCCATTATTATACCCATTTAACTGATTAGGAAACTGAAGCTGAAAGAGGTTACCTGACTTGTACAAGTTCATATGGATATATGGCCCATTGCCCCTCCTCCATGAGGGCTAGTCTACTATTTCAGCTCTCTTGATGAGGTACAGTGTAATCAACAAGTTAAGGTTTTGTTCTATCATGTCCAACTATTTGTGACTTCCTTTTTTAGGTTTTCTTGGCAGAATTCTGGAGTGGTTTGCCATTTCCTTCTCCAGCTCATTTGACAGATTAGGAGACTAAGGCAAACAGGATTAAATGACTTGTCCAGGGTCACACAGCTAGTTAGCATCTGAGGCCATATTTGAATTCAGGAAGATGAGTATCTCACTCTATCCACTGCACTTACTGGTTGCTCTAAGATGAATTTATTATGGGGATACCAAAAAACCCCAAAAAACTTATTCTGAGAAGGGGTCAGTATGGTTATCCCTTCCACACTGCAGGGTCAGGGACACAGCATCCCCACGATCTGGAAACTGTAAAAAAAATTTTTGGCTCTCTCTTCATATCAGAGAAGAAGTCTGAATTTTTTTTTCTTTTTCTTTTATGGGGTATTTATAATACCTTATTGTAAAATTGGGGCTAAGCATATTGTTATAGGCTGTCTCCTCTGCTGGCCTTCCTATGAAAGCTGTGACTTTCTGCAAAACTCTCCCCAAATGCACATTTCTTATGTCATCCACAATATATCACAACCATGATGGGGAAAGTCACTGTGTAGAAGGGATAACTCTATTAAAGTCTTTCCCAGACTTCCAAAGGGATCCATGACACCAGAAAGGTTAAGAAATCCTAATCTGGGGGCAGCTAGGTGGCACAGTGGATAGAGCACCAGCCCCGAAGTCAAGAAGACCTGAGTTCAAATCTGACCTCAGACACTTAATACTTCCTAGCTGTGTGACCTTGGGCAAGTCATTTAACCCCAATTGCATCAGGGAAAAAAAAGAATTCCTAATCTAGTCCAACTCCCTCATGTTATAACTGAGGAAAAAGAGCTTGAGAATTGGAGAAGTGACTTGTTTAAGACGACAGTTAATAACTTGACTGGAATGAGGCAATCCATTTTATATCAACTTCATGCTAGCCAAGTTCTATTTTTTTATGGGTTGTATATATTCTCTGAGGCACATTAGGGTCCTTTGTAGAAGCAATGTATACATTATATTTATGACCATTTTATGGAACTTAGACCACAATTTTACGGTTTTAAATTATTATAGAGGCTTAAGTTTATTACAATATTGTTTTTATGGCATGTTATTACTATGCTTATGATCTATCAGATATTGGGGTCATTGATGAAGAACACAAAATCGTAAATGAATTTCAAGCTAGATGGGAACTTCGGGATAAACACATTCAATACATTTTCTGACATTTAGGACACTACAATATTAGATCATTGTTCCTAAAAAAAAATTTAAAAAAAAAAGGAATTTCTTTATTATCTACATTCAGGGACCCATTTGGAAAAGAAGCAAAAGCTACTTTTATAATTAATCATTGCACAAGCACTTCTTGGCTGACTACTGTGAATAGAACCCAGTGAAGCATTGAGACACTGAATGGGTTATGGGTATCAAAGTAAGGGAGATCTGTGGCCAGTTCCTCTTACAGGCATTTTCTCCCTATGAGGCCCTAACAAATCCCTCTGCTCCTCTGAAAATGGCCATCCTAATACTTCCTAACTCATTGGGTTATTGTGAAACATGAAATAATGGATATAAAGGGCTTGCAAACTTTAAAGGCTAGGTAAATTTGAGTTATTTTTTTTTTTTTTATAATTGAGGTGCTGAAGGCAGGACTCTGAAAGGATTCAAATAAACATAAAATAGGCTTTTAATATCAATAATAAACCAAGGAAAACAAACATATCTCAAGTGCTTAAGATGGGTCTACTACCCCTAGGCAGAGAAAGAGTGATTAAAGTATTCCTGCCCACAAGGAGCTTACCTTCCACTGAAAGAGAATACAATTTAGTTGGATACTCAAATTACATTTGAATTCTTCAATACTCCAGTGGATCTGGATCTGTGATCTCATCAATTTGGTACTTCCTCCATAGGTATAAAACCCAACCCATCCCTGCCTTTTCTTTTCTTTTCTTTTTTTTTAATCTTATATAATTCTTGTCTGTGTTGTCTCATAGACAATTCAAACAGGATTCCAACACCCCATGTACTGGGCACATTTCCTCACAGACCCTTTAGCATTTTCTGAGTAGCTTGGGAATACTTGGGTACTTCATTTGATATCTCTGGCTAGGCCTGTTCAAGAAACTCAGTTCCCCTCTCATTCCTTTGCTGTCACTCCAAGTAGCAGAAACTCAGAGTTGGGAGGGACTTTAGAAGCCAAATAGTCCCATTAGCTTTTTACAAACCTGAACAAAAATATTCTTCTTAGCATCCTTGAAAAGTGATAATCAAATCTTTGCTTTTATAAATACTTCCGATGAGGGAGAACTCACTTCTTCCTGAGGTAGCCCATTCCACTTTTGAAAAGCCCTAATAATTTTTTCTTATATTGAGCAGAAGCTTGCCTCTTTCAATATTTTCCAATATTTCCCTCTTTTCTTCTCTGTCAACTCAATTCTTATTACCTTCTTCTAGGTAGTATATCTTATACTACTTTTAAGTGTTGGTTGTAACTGAAGGGATACTTCAGCACTTGTGCCAAAAGGTAACAGCATAAGACAATGTATGATGAAGATATAGAGGAAAATAATTCCATTGAGAAAGAAAAATGGAAGAGACTGATGTAGATGCATAGTGAGCTCACCAACCAACTTAAATTTTTTAAAGAAATATACAGAAAATAGAAGCAAGGACAGGTAAAGAATAATAATATATTATTATACATTATATATATAATAAAAAATAAAGAAAGAATCATAACAGCAGGAGTGTCAATGTTCAGAATGAGCTAAAACTTGAAAAAGAAACTAAAGACAATAGAAAGGTCTTTAAAAAAAAACTATATGAGATAAAGGAGAATAAAAATAAGCCTAGTGTCTCTGCTTTTAGTAGATGAGACAATGCTAACTGACAATAGAAGGTAGAGCTGCCTGATTTTCATTTTGCTTGTCTTTTCTCTTCCTAAGAAAATGATATTTGTATTAGAAATGACAGATCCAAGAAAGTTTAAAGGAAATTAGTTCTCAAGACAAATAATGAAATAATTAGAAACTATTTCATTACCCTTGATGAATTCAACTCATCTGGCCCCCAACTACATTTTTAGGCTTTGAAGGAACTGGCAGAAGCAATTCCTGAGGCATCCTTAATAATGTATGATAGGTTGTGAAACAAACACAGCAGAGCTATCAGAAAATTGGAAAAGGGCAAATGTTCTTATTTTTTTAAAAGGAAAAGAATAAAGTCAACAAAGTATAAGCCAGCGAGCTTGACTTCAATTCCTGGGAAAATTTGGCAATAGATCATTAAAGTGATGATCTGTAAACACCTAGAAAAAGAAGCTACCATTACAAAGAGCATGCTTGACTTCATCAAGAACAAATACCTGACTAGCCCAATCTCCTTTTTTGACAGGGTTACTAAACTGGTAGATCAGGAGGATTCTGTTAATCTAGTTTATGTAGATTTTACTATTTATTTTCCTCCCCAAATAACTTTATTTATTTAACATTAAAAAAAAAAGCTTTTTGAGCTCCTAAATCTCTCCCACCTATTGAGAAGGAAAGAAATTGATGTTGATCATACATGTGAAATAATGCAAATATGTTTCTACACTATGCTGCAAAAAGACAATAAAAAAGTAAAAAAAATCATATTTTAATTTGTACTCAGAGTCTGTTAGTTCTCTATGGAGATGGATAACATTTTTCATCACTAGTCCTTTGGAATTATCTTAGATAGGGCAGCTAAGTGGTGCAGTGTATAAAGAATCAGCCCTGAATCAAGGAGAACTTGACTTCAAATATAGTTTCAGACACTTACTAGTTGTGTGACCCTGGGCAAGTCACTTAACTCTAATTGTCTCCCAAAAAATTATTGTATTGAACAGAGTAGCTAAGTCTTTCAAGTGGATCATTGTTATAATATTGCTATTATTGTGTACTATATTTCCTGATTCTGCTCACTTTGTTATATTAATTCATCTAAGTTTTCCCATGTTTTTCTGAAAATAACTTCCCTCCCCCATTTTTTAAAGCATAATAGAACTCCATCATAGTCATATAGCACAATTTTTTTCATTCCTTAATTAATGGGCATCCCTTTAATCTCCCATCATTTGTTAAAGAACTGCTATAAATGTTTTTGTACATATAGGACCCCATCCTTCTTCTGTGATCTCTTTGTGATACAGAACTAACAGTAGAGCTCTTTGGCCATAGTTTCAAATTGTTCTCCTAAATAGTTGAAACATTTCACAACTCCACCAACAATGCATTAGTGTGCTTATTTTTTCCACATGCTCTCTCATATCTGTGATTTTGCTTTCCTGTTATGTTAATCAATCTAATAGGTGTGACATAGTAACTCAAGAATTGTTTTAATATGCATTCCCTTAAACAATACTGATCTGGAGCATTTTTTCACATGACAATAGATAGCCTTTTTATTTCTTCTGAAACCTGTTTATATTCTTTGACCTTTTATCAACTGGGTAATGGCTTTTATTTTTATAAATTTAGCTCAGTTCCTTGAATATTTGAGAGAGACCTTTATCAGAGAAAATTGCTGTAAAATTCCCCCCAATTTCTTGCTTTCCTTCTAATTTTGTCTGCATTAGCGTGGTGTGTGTGTGTGTGTGTGTGTGTGTGTATGACAACTTTTAAATTTCATGTAATTGAAATTACCCCTTTTACTTCCTGTGAGCCTTTCTATCTCTTATTTGGTCATAAACTTTTCCTTCATCCATAGATCTGGCAGTAAAATTTTCCATGCTTCCCTATTTTGTTTATACTGTCACCTTTTAAGTCTAAATTATGTGCCCATTTTGACCTTATCTTGGTATGCAGTGTGATGTTGATCTATACCTAGTTTCTGCCAAACTGTTTTCCAGTTTTCCCAGAAATTTTTATCAAATATCCCCCAATTTTGGATCTTAGGGTTTATCAAACATTAGATTATCATGGCCATTTACTAATGTGTATACCTAATCTATTCCACTAAGCCACTCACCGCTATATTTCTTAGTCAATGCCAGATTGGTTGATTACTGATTTATAACACAGTTTGAAATCTGGTACTGCGAGGTTGCTGTCTTTCATTTTTTTTTTTTTAAATTGACTCCCTTGCTATTCTTGACTTTTTGCTCTTACAGATGAATTTTCATTATTTTTTTCCTAGATCTATAAAATAAATCTTTGGTAGTTTGATTGGCAGGCACTCTGAATAAACAAATTAACTTAGGTATAATGGTCATTTTTATAATATTGGCTCAATCTACCCATGAATAATTAATATCTTCCCAGTTGTTTAGATTTGTCTTTATTTGTGAGAAAAGTATTTTGTAATTGTATTTATACAGTTTCTAGGTTTGTCTTGGCAGGTAAACTCTCAAGTATTTTATATTATTTGTAGTTATTTAAAATGGAATTTCTGGGTAGTTTGAAAAAAAAAAAGATTGGGATAGAACCAAGCATGATGCGATTATAAAAAAGCAAAATCATGTAGGAAAAGGTAAAAAGAGTAATTATGCTATATGAATGAAGTGCAGAGAAATTAGATTAGGGAGGAAAACTGGTAGTTCTGGAACTTTACTCTCATCAGGAATGGGAAAAAAAGGGAATAATACACATGTGTTTAGAAGAATATAAAAGTCTTCTAAATTTAAAAGAAATAAGAGAGGTAGGGAATAGGATAAGGGGAGGGTATAGAAAGGTATGGAGATTTATGAGAATGAGATAGAGGGAGGGAAAGAGTAGGAGGAGAGAGTATGGGAGGGATCTTTGGAGGGGGTAGGTTAAAAAATAACAAAGCAAGGTAGCAGGTAGAAGTAAAGCAGAGGAACCAGCAAGGATAGGAAATAAGAGATACACACAAACATAATAATAATGATCAGGAGTGGAATTTATTAGGAAAAAAAGTAGGGTAGTAATTATTGATCTCAGACAAAGTTGAAGCTAAAATAGATTTATTGAAAAGAGAAAAACAGGGAAATTACACTATATGTCAGTCATATTAATCAATATTGTTTTAGACAACTTAAAATAAGTAGACAGTATAAGATTGGAATATTGGTGTGGTGTAGGAAATGAGTTGGTGAACTTAGAAAAATATGGAAAGATTTAGATTCATGAAGAATGATGATATCATCCATCTTCAGAGAAACAGAGAACATAGTATAGCCTTACATAGATGTATATGAGTGTACATGTGTATAATTATTGATACCAATGCATGTGTATATGTATGTGTATGTATGTATATGTGTGTGTGCATCCACACTTAATTGGAGCCTTCTTGGGGAGGTGGGAGGGGAGGAAAGGGGGAAAAAGAATAAAGTAAAAAGTGCACAGCAGAAAACAAAAAAATCTTACAAGGAAGCAAAAAAAAGATGAATAGTTCTGAGCATAATATGTAATATTTTTATATAGGCTTCCTTGAAATGGAAATTAAATTTAAATTAAAGTTTTTAATGCCTTAATACATGGTCAATTTTTATGATATATGCTGAGAAGAAAAGTATAGTCTTTTCTATAGCCATTCCATATTCTCCAATTATCTAACATAATTAATTTTTCTGAAATTCTATTTATCTCTTTAACTTTTTTCTTATTGATTTTATGCGTGGATTTATCTAGTTCTGAGATGGGAAAGTTGAGATACTTTATTAGTATAGTTTTACTGTTTCTTCTTGTTACTCATTTAACTTTTCCTTTAAGAATTTGGATGCTGACTCTCTTCAACAATGAAATGCTTCAAACCAGTTCCAATTGTTCGGTGAAGAGAGCCATATACACCCAGAGAGAGGGATGTGAAATGTGGACCACAACATAACATTTTCATGTTCTCTATTGAGGTTTGCTTGCATTGTATTTCCTTTATCGGATTATTCTTTCTTGTAGATACGATTTCTCCTGCACAAAAAAAATAATGCAATAACTATACATATATTCGATTTCTTAAGTATTCTAACATAATTATCATGTAGTGGATATCCTGCCATCTAGGGGAGGGGTGGGGAGTAGGGGGGAAAATTTTGTAACAGAAAGCTTTGTAAGGGTTAATGTTTAGGAATTACTCATACATATGTTTTGCAAATAAAAAGTATTAATAAATTTTAAAAAATTTAAAAAAAAAAGAATTTGGATGCTTGTGGCAGCTAGGTGGCGCAGTGGATAGAGCACCAGCCCTGAAGTCAGGAAGACCTGAGTTCAAATGTGACCTTGGACACTTAACACATCCTAGCTGTGTGACCTTGGCAAGTCACTTAACCCCAATTGCCTCAGAAAAAAAAAAAAAATTGGATACTCTACCCTTTAATCCAGCAGTGTTTCTACCGGGCTTGTATCACAAAGAGATCTTAAAGGAGGGAAAGGGACCTACATGTGCAAAAATGTTTGTGGCAGCTCTTTTTGTAGTGGCAAGAAACTGGAAACTGAGACCAGATTGGAGAATGGCTAAATAAGTTATAGTATAAAAATGTTATGGAATATTATTATTCTATAAGAAACAATCAGCAGGATGATTTCAAAGAGGTCTGGAGAGACTTACGTGAACTGATTTTTTTTTTTTTAAGTTTTTTATTTGCAAAACATATGTATGGGTAATTTTTCAACATTGACCCTTGCAAGCTTTCTGTTACAAATTTTTCCCCTCTAGCCCCCACCCCTCCCCTAGATGGCAGGAAGTCTACTACATGTTAATTATGTTAAAATACTTGACAAATCGAATATGTATATACATATTTTTACAGTTATCTTGCTGTGCAAGAAAAATCATATCTACAAGAAAAAAAAATCTGAGAAGGGAAATATAATGCAACCAAATATCAATAGAGAGCATGCAAATCCCTCTCTCTGGGTGTATATGGCTTTCTTCATCACTGAACAACTGGAACTGATTTGAAACATTTCATTGTTGAAGAGAGCCACATCCTTCAGAATGGATCATCATGTAGTCTTGTTGTTGCTATGTATAATGATCTTCTGGTTCTGCTCATTTCACTCAGCATCAGTTCATGCAAGTCTCCCCAGGCCTCTCTGAAATCGTCCTGCTGGTCACTTCTTAAAGAACAATAATATTCCATAACATTCATATACCATAATTTATTCAGCCATTTTCCAATTGATGTGCATCCATTCAATTTCCAGTTTCTAGCCACTACAAAAAAGGCTGCCACAAACATTTTTTGCACATTACATGAATTGATGTTAAGTGAAATGAGCAAAATCAGGAGATCATTGTACATGGCAACAAGAAGATTATATGATGATCCATTATGATGGACAGGGTTCTTTTCAACAATGAAATGATTCAGGCCAGTTTCAATGGTCTCATGATAAAGAGAGTCATCTGTGTCACTTTTGACTGTGGGAATTGAGTGTGAATCACTCTTTTTGTTGTTGTTTGCTTGCATTTTGTTTTGTTTCTCATTTTCTTTACCTCTTTAATCTGATTTTTCTTGTGTAGCAAGATAATTATGGAAATATATATAAAAGAATTGCTCATGTATTATTAGATTACTTGCCATGTAGGGGAGAGGGTGAGGAAAAGGGAGGGGGAAAAACACAAGGTTTTACAAGAGTGAATGTTGAAAATTATCCATGCATATGTTTTGAAAATAAATAGCTTTAATATAAAAAAAGAATTTGGATGCTCTACCATATGATGCATATGTTTAGTATTGAAATTATTTCATTGCCTACCATACTTTTTTAGCAAAATGGAGTTTCCCTGATTATCTCTTTTAATTAGGTCTATTTTTGCTCTTCCTTTGTCTTAGATCATGATTGCTATATCTATCTTTTTATACATTATCCAAAATGCAATAGATTCTCCTTCAGCCCCTTATTTTAGCTCTTGTGTCTTTCTTTTTCAGATGTGTTTCTTCTAAACAACATATTGCTGGATTCTGGTTTCAAATCTATTCTGCTATTCACTTTTGGCTTTTTTTCCTTTTTTTTTTTTTTGCTTTTTGCTGAGGCAATTGGGGTTAAGTGACTTGCCCAGGGTCACACAGCTAGGGAGTGTTAAGTGTCTGAGACCAGATTTGAACTCAGGACCTCCTGACTTCAGGGCTGGTGCTCTATCCATTGCACCACCTAGCTGCCCCCTCCTTTAAAAAAAATGTATTTTATTTTTCTGAATGCATGCAAAGATAGTTTTCAACATTCACCTTTTCAAAAACTTGTGTTCCAAATTTTTCTTCCTTTATTTCCTTTTCCTCCCTCCCTAAAGACAAGCAAGCAATCTGATATAGGATAAATGTATGAGATTCTTTTAAATTTATATATTTGTCATGTTGAGCAAAAAAAATCGTTTCAAAAGGGAAAAATATGAAAAATAGAAAATAAACAAGCAAACAAACAACAAAAAGGTGAAAATACTATACTTTTATCCATATTCAATCTTCATAGTTCTCTTTCTGGATGTGAATGGCACTTTCCATCACAAATCTATTGGAACCATAGCCCCATATCAGAAAAAGAAATAGAACAAGCCATTAACCAACTCCCAAAGAAAAAATCTCCAGGGCCAGATGGATTTACATGTGAATTCTACCAAACATT
>JAJPUD010002106.1:92995-134627 GCA_023553655.1 Myrmecobius fasciatus | reverse complement strand
TCAGCAAGCATCATATGTAATGGAGACAAACTAAAACCATTCCCAATAAGATCAGGAGTGAAACAAGGCTGCCCACTGTCACCATTACTATTTAATATTGTATTAGAAATGTTAGCTTTAGCAATAAGAGAAGAAAAAGAGATAAAAGGAATCAGAGTAGGTAATGAAGAAACCAAATTATCACTCTTTGCAGATGACATGATGGTATACTTAGAGAACCCTAGAGACTCAACTAAAAAACTACTAGAAACAATTCACAACTTTAGCAAAGTTGCAGGATTCAAAATTAATCCACATAAATCATCAGCATTTTTATATATTACCAACAAAGTTCAGCAGCAGGAGATACAAAAAGAAATTCCATTCCAAATAGCAGATGATAGGATAAAATATTTGGGAATCTATCTGCCAAGGAAAAGTCAGAAACTATACGAACTAAATTACAAAACACTTTCCACACAAATAAAATCAGACCTAATCAATTGGAAAAATATTAAGTGCTCATGGGTAGGCAGAGCGAACATAATAAAAATGACAATACTACCCAAACTAATCTACTTATTTAGTGCCATACCAATCAAACTCCCAAGAAATTATTTTACAGATCTAGAAAAAATAGTAGCATAGTTCATTTGGAAGAACAAAAGGTCAAGGATTTCAAGGGGATTAATGAAAAAAAAGGCAGATGAAGGTGGCCTTGCTGTACCAGATCTAAAACTATATTATAAAGCAGCGCTCATCAAAACCGTTTGGTACTGGCTAAGAAATAGAGCAGTCGATCAGTGGCACAGGATAGGTTATCAGGACAACCTAGGCAATAACCTTAACAATCTAGTGTTCGATAAACCCAAAGACCCCAGCTTTTGGGATAAATACTCACTATTTGGCAAAAACTGCTGGGAAAATTGGAAACTAGTGTGGAAGAAATTAGGGCTTGATCCATACCTAACACCACATACCAAGATAAGATCTAAATGGGTTCATGATCTAGATATAAAGAGGGACTTTGTAAGCAAGTTAGAGGAACGTAATATAGTTTATCTCTCAGACCTGTGGAGATGGCATAAATTTATGTCCAAAGAAGACCTGGAACTCCTAATTGAACACCAGATGGATAATTTTGATTATCTTAAGTTAAAAAGTTTCTGTACAAACAAAACAAATGCAGACAAGATTAGGAGGGAAGCATCAAATTGGGAAATCATCTTTACATTTAATGGTTCTGATAAAGGCCTCATTTCTAAAATTTATAGAGAATTGTCTCATATATATAAGAATTCAAGCCACTCTTCAATAGATAAGTGGTCAAGGGATATGAACAGACAATTTTCAGATGATGAAATTAAAACCATCTCTAGTCATATGAAAAGTTGCTCCAAATCACTATTGATCAGAGAAATGCAAATTAAGACAACTCTGAGATACCACTACACACCTGTCAGATTGGCTAAAATGACAGGAAAAGATAACGATGAATGTTGGAGGGGATGTGGGAAAACTGGGACACTGATACATTGTTGGTGGAACTGTGAACGGATCCAACCATTCTGGAGAGCAATTTGGAACTATGCCCAAAAAGTTGTCAAACTGTGCATACCCTTTGACCCAGCAGTGTTTCTACTGGGCCTATATCCCAAAGAGATCTTAGAGGAGGGAAAGGGACCCACATGTGCAAGAATGTTTGTGGCGGCCCTTTTTGTGGTGGCTAGAAACTGGAAACTGAAGGGATGCCCATCAATTGGAGAGTGGCTGAATAAATTATGGTATATGAATGTTATGGAATATTATTGCTCTGTAAGAAATGACCAGCAGGACGATTTCAGAGAGGCCTGGAGAGACTTGCATGAACTGATGCTGAGTGAAACGAGCAGAACCAGGAGATCATCATACACAGCAACAACAGTATTACATGATGATCAATTCTGATGGACATGGCTCTCTGCAACGAAGAATTGTCTCAAACCAGTTCCAGTTGTTCACTGAAGAAAACCATATACACCCAGAGAGAGGGAAATGAAATATGGACTACAACATAACATTTTCATGATCTATACTGACATTTGTTTGCATTGTGTTGCCTTTCTCTGATTCTTTTTTTTTTCTTGTAGATAGGATTTTTCTTGCATAACTTCTCAAGCATTTCAACATTATTAGCATGTAGTGGACTTCCTGCCATCTAGGGGAGGGGAGGGGACTGGGGGTAAAATTTGTAATGGAAAGCTTTGTAAAGATCAATGTTGGGGAACTACCCATACATATGTTATACAAATAAAAAGCTTTAACAAAAAAAAAAAAACAAAAAAAACAAAAAAAAACAAATCTATTGGAACCTCCACATTGTTGAAAAGAGCCAAGTTCATCAAAGTTGAACATCACATAATCTTGTTGTTATTGTGTACAATTTTCTCTTGATTCTGCTCACTTCACTTAGCATCAGTTCATGTAAGTCTTTCCAGGCTTTTCTGAAATCAGTCTGCTCATTATTTATTATAGAACAATAATGTTCCATTACATTCATATATCATAACTTATTCAACCATCCCCCAACAAAGGAGCACCCACTCAATTTCTAGTTCCTTACTACTACAAAAAGGACAGTTACAAATATGTTTTGCACATGTGAGCCCTTTTTTCTTTTTTATAACCTTTTGGCATACAGATCCAGTAGAGACATTGCTGGATCAAAGGATATGCACAATTTGATAACCCTTTGGTTCCATATTACTCTTCAGAATGGTTGAATCATTTCACAACTCCATCAACAATGCATTAGTGTCCTAGTTTTCCCATATCCCCTCCAACATTTATCATCCATTTCTGTTTTATGGGTGAGTTCATCCCATTGACATTTAAATTATGAATTCTAACTGTATTTTCCTCCATTTGGTTTTCTTCTGTTTATCTTTCTTTCTTTTTACCTTGTCCCTCCTCAAAAGTTTGTTTTGCTTCTGACCACAACCTCCCTTAATCCAACCTCCCTTTTTCTCTTATCCCTTTCCCCTCCTACTTCCTTCTTAGGTAAAACAGATTTTTATATAAATTGAAAACTGAATGTGTGCAGATATTCTTCCCTCTGTGAACCAATCCAAATATGAAGTTCAAGCATTCCCTCCTGATTTTTCCCTCTATTGTAAAACTCTTTCTTCTGCAACATTTTTATGTGAGATAATTTCCCCCGTTTTTTCTCCCTTTCTCCTTTTCTCAGTGCTCACTTCTTCAATTTTTTTAAGATCATTCCAATATAATTCACCCATACCTGTGCTGTCTATATAAACACATCTTTTAACAGCCCTAATAATGATAAAGTTCTCAGGAATTATATGTATCATCTTCCCATATAGAAATATAAGCAGTTTAATCTTATTAAGATCAGTTGCAGAATGGCTGAATAAGTTATGGAATATGAATGTGATGGAATATTACTGTTCTATTAAAAAAAATGACCACTAGGATGATTTCAGAAAAGCCTGGAAAGACTTACATGAACTCATACTGAGTGAAGTGAGCAAAACCAGGAGAACATTATACATAGCAACAAGAAGATTATGTGATAACCAACTGTGATAAACTTGGCTCTTCTCAACAATAGAGGTGATTCAAGGCAATTCCAATAGATGGGATGGAAAGAGTCATTTGCATCCAGTTAAATGAGAAACTTATTAGCTGTATGACCCTGGGCAGGTTGCTTACACTCTGTATGCCTAAATCCACTGGAGAGCCGAAATCCACTGGAGAAGGTAATGGGTTCTTTGGTCTTTGTTTTTGTTTGCAACATGCCAGGATGGAATACTAGCATGTGTTTAAATAATATCTAATTTGCTTGCTGTCTCAAGAAGGAAAGGAAGGGGGCAGCTAGGTGGCACAGTGAATAGAGGACCAGCCCTGAAGTCAGAAGGACCTGAGTTCAAATCTGGTCTCAGACACTTAACATTCCCTAACATGACCCTGGGCAAGTCACTTAACCCCAATTGCCTCAGCAAAAAGAAAAAAAAAAAAAAAAAAGAAGGAAAGGAAGGAGAGAATTTGGAACTCAAAATTGTTAAAAGATAAATAAAAGTTGAAAATTGTTTTTACATGTAATTTGGAAAAATAAAACATAAGCTGCCAGAAAACAATAGCAACAACAGTTTTTTTTTTTCCTATAGGTGTCATATTGAGAAAGAAAAAACAGTACAAAAGGAAGAAACCACAAGAAAAAAAAAGAAAAAGAAAACAAAACAAAAAAGTGAAAATATTATGCTTTGATCTACATTCAATTACCATAGTTCTCTTTCTGGATCTGGCTGGCTCTTTCCATTCCACATCTATTGGAATTGTCACTGTAATGATGAAAAGAGCTAAGTCTATCATTGTTGATCATCACATAATCTTGTTGTTACTGTGTACAATGTTCTGTTTCTGCTCACTTAAATAAGTCTGTCTGGGCTTTTCTGAAATCAACTTGCTCATCATTTCTTATACAACAATAGTATTCCATTCCATTCCCCAACTGATAGGCATCCACTCATTTTCTAATTCCCTGCCAGGGCAAAAAGAGCAGCTACAAACATCTCCCTTCTTTTATGATCTCTTTAGGATACAAACCCAGTAGTGACATTTCCCTTTGATCCAGCACTTTATTTTGCTTTTTTCTCATGGTTTTTCTCTTTTCTTCTGCTTTATCTTCACAATGTAACTAATATGGAAATATGTTTAAAATGATTGAACATGTATTTTATAGATGTGATGTAACTCAGAGTTATTTTAATTTGCATTTCTCTGATCAACAGTATCTGGAGCATTTTTTCATATAACTACAGATAGTTTTAATTTCTTCATTTTAAAATTGTCAATTCAAATACCACCTTATTCAGACCTTTTTTTTTTTTTTTTTTTTAGTCCCCCTCGTTACTTGACCTTACTCTCTAAGGCTATTTTCCTTCTCCTCTATTTATTTACATGTGGCATTCCCCATTAGTATACAAGCTGGATCCATTTCTGTAACTTTGTTGTTTTTTATGTCACAGCACTTAGCCCTGTGCCTGGCACATAATAAATACTTAAACGCTGATGGGCTTCAGAAAACCTTACTCAATTTAGTTGGGCAGACAAATGAAATAATCAGAAAATAATTAAGTACTGCAAGTCCAAAGGGAATTAAAGGTGAGATTTCAGTGCAGGCTGAAGGAGACTTTAATTCTGCAAATACATGAAAGCTTCATGGAGAAGGTAGATAGGATATTAGATAGACAGAGGCAAGGATAGCAGTGTGTGTGTGTGTGTGTGTGTGTGTGTGTGCGTGTGTGTGTGTGTGTGTGTTTTGGGGAGTTGGGAGTGATGTGCCTAGAGATGAGGTTAGGGAGAAATAAAGTTGGAAAGCAAGGGTAGATAGGGATGAAATATGTGTATCTTTCTGGAGTGGGGAGCCCCAAAACTGACTGTTCTGGATGGGAAAGGAACCCCAAAGAGAGCTGGGGTAATGATACTGATGTGTTCCTGCCAAGATATACTCCTACCCACTTCTTTGCTGCACTCAAAACTTCTTCAATGTGGGGGCTCCTTCCATTGGTTAGGATCTTGATCTCAGCACCCCCTTTTCTTCTTCCTCCCATCCCCTATTAACCATTTACATAATCCCTTTGGCTCATTTGTACCAAACTGCAGTTACAGAGGTGACTTGGACATGGTTCCTTGCTCCAGCAGCAGACATAGAAATGACTGAGACAAAAGTGTTTTGCTTTGTCCTTGGTTCCTTGTGTTTATTGTCCTAATCACTTATTGGGTTTCTCGTTAAGGGCTTTGCCTTGAGTTCTGACACCTGACTTAAATGACTCAGGTGTTAAATAAACTCTTGTCTTGTTTCTGTCCATGGCTGCCTTGCCCAGGCTTCTTGCATCTGTGCTTCATGATCAGCTTTGGATCAGTCAGGAAGCTTGAGATTTGGGCCTTCCTGGTGTCTAATCTTTCTTAGTTTTGGCTCCAATCTCATTTAGGCTCCTCAAGTCTTCTCTCTTGTCCCTATCATAAACTACCCTGGTTGTGACAGTCAATGACCATGGGGCACATGGTGTCCTAATCCCCTAGTCCTGGGATCTGTTTATAGCCCTGAAGTTTATCCCCAGCTCTGAGAACCCCAAAGAGACCAGTGTTCTAGGCCTATTTAGGGGATTTAAATCTAATCTTAGATAGGTTGGGATGGCCTTGAAGGCAAAAAATAAAAGAATACTCTGATTTTTCCAGAGTACAAATAAACTGGGGCAGCATGAAATCGTTTCAAGTTCTAACTTGGAACTCAAGACCAGGGATTACTTTGTACCAGACCAAATGTTCCATCTCACTGTGATTTAAAGCCAGATTTCTGGAGCTGAGATAGAGGTAGGCCAGAATTACAAATGGAAGAATGGCAATGGGGTGAGGCCATGTTGCTTCCATATCACTTGCCTGGTAGTAGCCAATAAGCCAATAATTACTATTCCATAGATGTTAGGTGGTCATAGGAAACCTCGGTCCCTAAAAGACCATGTTTTTTTAAAATTTATTAATACTTTTTATTTGCAAAACATATGTACGGGTAATTCCTAAACATTAACCCTTACAAAGCTTTCTGTTACAAATTTTTCCCCCTACTCCCCACCCCCTCCCCTAGATGGCAGGATATCCAGTACATGATAATTATGTTAGAATACTTAAGAAATCAAATATATGTATAGTTATTTCCACACATCATTTTTTGTGCAGGAGAGATCGTATCTACAAGAAAGAATAATCCGATAAAGGAAACACAATGCAAGCAAACCTCAGTAGAGAACATGAAAATGCTATGTTGTGGTCCACATTTCACATCCCTCTCTCTGGGTGTATAAGACTCTCTTCACCGAACAATTGGAACTGGTTTGAAGCATTTCATTGTTGAAGAGAGCCATGTCCATTAGAACTGATCCTCATATAGTATTGTTGTTGCCGTGAATAATGATCTGGTTCTGCTCATTTCACTCAGCATCAGTTCATGCAAGTCTCTCCAGGCCTCTCTGAAATCATCCTGCTGGTCGTTTCTTACAGAGCAATAATATTCCATAACATTCATATACCATAATTTATTCAGCCATTCTCCAACTGATGGGCATCCATCCCGTTTCCAATTTCTAGCCACTACAAAAAGGGCTGCCACAAACATTCTTGCACATGTGGGGCCCTTTCCTTCTTTTATGATTTCTTTGGGATATAGGCCCAATAAAAACACTGCTGGGTCAAAGGGTATGCACAGTTTGATAACTTTTTGAGCATAGCTCCAAATTGCTCTCCAGAATGGTTGGATCCATTCACAGTTCCACCAACAATGCATCAGTGTCCCGTTT
Organism: Myrmecobius fasciatus; assembly: GCA_023553655.1. NCBI lineage: Eukaryota > Metazoa > Chordata > Mammalia > Dasyuromorphia > Myrmecobiidae > Myrmecobius > Myrmecobius fasciatus. The sequence continues at coordinate 127,293 of JAJPUD010002106.1, read as the reverse complement.
TCCCACATCCCCTCCAACATTCATTGTTATCTTTTCCTGTCATTTTAGCCAATCTGACAGGTGTGTAGTGGTACCTCAGGGTTGTCTTAATTTGCATTTCTCTCACCAATAGTGATTTGGAGCACCTTTTCATATGACTAGAAATAGTTTTAATTTCATCATCTGAAAATTGTCTGTTCATATCCTTTGACCATTTATCAATTGGAGAATGGCTTGAATTCTTATAAATATGAGACTATTCTCTATATATCTTAGAGATGAGACAAAAGACCATGTTTTATGACTTGGCTCAAATTCCCCCTTAAATGAATGGAATAGAGTCTTAACCAAGGTTCCATATTAGAGCTGCAGCCCCTAGGCTCTCTGAGGAAGGCCCTAACATCCCCCATTCAATTTAGAGCTGACCATTAACTATCAGATTTTGCAATCAGGGCCAAAAAGGGGGGGGGGAAGCCAGAAAAATTGGCTTTTCAGATGGGATCCCAATTCGGATGGAAGTAGGGCACTCTCATACCCAACACTCTATCTCCCACCTCCATGCCTTTGCATTGACCATCCTCCATGCCTCAAATACTCTCTCTTCTCATCTCAACCTCTTGATATCTTTGGCTTCTTTCAAGGGTAAGCTCAGGGGCAGCTAGGTGGCGCAGTTGGTAGAGCACTAGCCCTGAAATCAGGAGGACCTGAGTTCAAATTTGATCTCAGACACTTAACATTCCCTAGCTGTGTGACCCTGGGCAAGTCACTTAACTCCAATTGTCTCAGAAGAAAAAAAAAAGAGTTAGTTCATCTATAAGCAGCAAGAGGATTTCAGAGAGGCCTGGAGAGACTTATATGAACTGATGCTGAGTGAAATGAGCAGAACCAGGAGATCATTATTCATGGCAACAACAAGACAATATGATGATCAGTTCTGATGGACATGGCTCTTTGCAATAATGAGATGATTGAGGCCAATTTCAATGATCTTGTGTTGGAGAGAGCCATTTGTACCCAGAAAGAGGACTGTGGGAACTGAGTGGGGATCACAACATTCTCACACTTGTTGTTCATTTGCATTTTGTTTTCTTATTCATTTTCTTTCCTTTTTGATCTGATCTTTCTTGTGCAGCAAAATAACTGTGCAAATATGTTTACATATATTAGATTTAACATAAATTTTAACATGTATAACAATATTGGATTACTTGCCATCTAAGGGAGGGGGTGGGAAGAAGGAGGAGAAAATTTGGAACACAAGGCTATGCAAGGATCAATGTTGAAAAATTATCTGTGCATATGTTTTGAAAATAAAAAGCTTTAGTAATAACAAAAAAGAAAAGAAAAAGCTTTAATATTTTTTTTAAAAGTTAGCTTAAATACCACCTTATTCTGGTCTTCCTTCCCATTTCCCACAGCCAGTTGACCTTACTAAGGCTGAGATGTTAAGGGGTATTCTCAGAGTCCTGCAGTGTCTGAGACAGTATCTGAACTCATATATTCCTGTTTCAAAGTTTGGCATTCCATTCACTGGGTCAACTCCTTGTTATTTATTTTCTGTGCCCCTTAAATTTGGCATCCTGAGGCAAAGTCCCAGTTATTCTTATTCTTCTTATGACTGACATGGAGGTACCACTTGGATGCCAGGGAGAGGGAAACACTGCAGAGCTCCCTTGGCCTCCTCCCAAGGGCTTAATGGCCTAGTGAGAGACACATAGTGATACAGGGACACTAGGAAAGTTTCCTAGGAATGCTGAAAAGGCTCTTCCCAAATCCCCAAAGCCTGACTAGGCCTGAATGGTTTTCCAAAGACTCCTGAAATAGTGACAACCCCATAATAGCAGGCAGTCTCCACCTTACAGGAAGGATGTTTCCTTTTTTTCCATTTCTAAAATGTCCCACTGCAAACTGCCCCTCACCAGCCACAAAGGTGAAGCAGTAGTTTAGCTTTGCTAACTCAGCATTCTCTTCTGCTGGGGCAATCACACCTCTTAGCCCCTGTCCAGAGTGCTGACAAGAGTCTTCTCCTCTGACCCTATCCTTCCTCCTTCTGAGCAAAATGACAACAACCCTAACTAACTCCTAGCTAGTCTTCTGGTTTGTATTTGTTTCTTTTTTTTATTGAAGTTTTTATTTTCAAAACATATGCAAGAATAATTTTTCAACATTAACCCTTGCAAAACTTTGTGTTCCTATTTTCTCCCCCTTTCTCCCACCCCCTTTCCCAGATGGCAATGTTAAACAGGGTAAAAATATATCTTAAATCCAATATAGACATAGATATTTGTACAATTATCTTGCTGCACAAGAAAAATCAGATCAAAAAGTAAAAACAATGAGAAAGAAAATAAAATTCAAGCAACTAATTTGTATTTCTTCTAGTCAATCAAATAAAACTCCAGGATCTTTCACTGAACCCATACCTCTATCTTAAACTCATCTTTGGACCCCATATATACGGGTTTGGGTCATTATTGCTACTAGTAAGAAAGGAAGAAGAAAATAAGCATTTATTAAATGCCTACTGTGTAGGAGGCACAGTGGAAAGTGTCAAGCACACAAATAAGATCTCATTGAATTCTCACAACTTTGAGAAGTAGATGTACTATTGCTTTCATTTTACTGATGAGGAAACAGACTTCTCAAAAGGTTACATGGTGGACTCATAGGTCTCACAGCTGGTAACTGTTTGAGGCAACATTTGAACTCCAGGCCAAGCTCTCTGCCTCCTGTGCCCCGTGCTGTTCAGCTGCTGACACTATCTCCCTCCTTGCTTTCTACTAGGAGATGCAAGGAATCACACTGGCTTAAAATAACCAAACGTAAAAACCTGAGTGAATTTCCCAGATCCTCGGGGACTTAGTTCTTCTGTCACCATGTTATCCAGTGATGGTGTACAAATACTGCAAAGTCACACATAGCCTGAGGGCGTGACTGAGTCATGTCAGGAGGCTGGGTGCCCAGGCCAGATCTGCTGTCCTGTCTCCCTGGCTTTGATCTTGTTCCTGGGATCACCTGGATATGTTCTGGGTGGCCTGAATTCCCTTTTGCTGGTGCTCTCAGTCCAGCAAGCCTGGCATTTGTTGAGTTTCTGATATATCTTCTAGGCACATACGGTGAGATTTCAAAGGCCAGCTGAAAGGGTAAACTCCTAAGGACAGAATGTATTGAGTTGTTCTTGGCAGACTCCCTCAGCAGCAGGAGCCAGAGACCCAGGGCTGCTGCAAGGATTTGGGATAACAATACAAACAGTTTAATGTCCTGGTTCGCTTACTGTCTGCATCTCTTGGTCTTGGGAATGGTGGGGGGTGGTGAGCAATGCTTGAAACACTAACTTTTTTGAAGCTTTCCCCCAATTTTGATGGTGAATTGTGGGTCTTTATTTGCATCTGTCATCCTTGAAAAGAGACATTCTGTGGTCTAAAAAGGAGAAGGCGTCTTGGGAGACAGAATAAGATGGAGTCTTCTCACAAAATGGCCCATGGGCACAAGATGGTGGTGCTTCCTGTGAAGTTCGGATCTTGCGATTCCTGGGGAGCCTCCCGTGGCTTCTGTAGGCATCTCTTTGGGTAGGTGCACCAGTCAGATCCTCAAACATCATGTCAGATGCCTACTTCCCAGGAAGGTGGCCAACCAGGGGTAGCCGTCCATCAGATTGCTGGCCTTCAACTCCCCTGGCCCAAGCCTCCTGACGAGCCAGCCCAATGTCCTGCCCTGGAAAAAGCAAGAGCTGGTCTAGTGCTCCAGCCCTCAGCCTGGGGGGCTAATAATGGTTCCTCCGGAGCCTGTTCTTCCTTGGATTATCACCTTGGTGAGAGAGGATTGGAGAACCAGATACAATCAAGGAGGCACTGTGGGTTAGACAGAAAGTTGGAGCACATGGATTCAGCTATGTCAGCCCTGTGTCTTTGAGCAAATCACTCAAACTCTCCAGGACTTGGTTTCCTTCTATATAAAATAAGAGGGATTGGGATGGATGACCTCTATGGCTCTCTCCCACTCTGTATCTGTGACCCTTTGGGCATCCAAAGCTGGAAAAACCATGAATATCATAATGGCCATTATGCATAATGACCTGATAGGTTCTAGGTCTCTATAAAAATAATCACAGTAATATGAATGACAGCTAGCATTTATATAGTGCTTTAAGGTTTACATAACACTTTATTCATGTCATCTCATCTGATCCTCAAAAGAACACTGTGAAGTAGGTGCTATTATTACCCCATTTTATAAATAAGGAAACTGAGGCTGCCCAAGGTCATACAGCTAATCTGTATCTGAAGCAACATTTGAACTCAGATCTTCCTGTCTCTGCTCACTGTGTCATTTGGTTGCCTCTTTGAGGCTCACATAGCATTTTACACATGTCATTTCATCTGATCCTCAAAAGAACACTGTGAAGTAGGTGCTATTATTACTCATTTTACAGAGAAGGTTGCCTCCTTGAAGTATACTAATTTCTGGTGGTCCTTAAATTAAAGTGCCTCTTACAAATTCATTCATATTCATTCACCTAGGGTGTACTCTGTGTCAGGGACTGTTAAGGATTATAGGAGTTATAAAAAGTAAATAAAACCTCTGTCCTCAGAGAACTTACAATCTAGTATCAATCACGTAGAATTTATCAAGGACCGGCTATGTGCTGGAGGAGCTGGGGTTCAGAGACAAACATGAAACAGTCCCTGTCTTCAAAGAGCTTGCATTCTTTTTTCTTTTTTTCTAGGGTTTCCATGCTAATGGGGAAATGAGAAATGTGGTGTGTGTCATGTGTGTAAACATACATGCACACATACACATACATATATATCCAAAAGAATACAAGCTAGTTTGGCTGCAGAGGTCAGAAAAACATCTACATAGAAAGTGATTTTTCAAGAGGCATCAGGGCAAAGGCGTAGGGGTGAGGATGGAGTCATATCTGAGAACATCAAAGCAGGTAGTTTGGCTAAAACATAGAGTGTGGGAAAGAGAACAATGTTATAATGGAGCCAGGCTGTCAAGGGCTCTGTATTTATTTGGGCAGCACTGGAGTAATAGGATTAGACCTTTGCTTTTAGACAATCACTTTGGTGACTGCATGGAGATGGATTGGAGAGGTGAGAGACTGGATATGGGGAGACCATTATTGTAATAGGTCAGTGATGAGGGCCAGGACTGTGGTGATGGCTGCACACCTGGAGAGGAGATGGATATGAGACATGCTGTATAGAGTCAATGTGACTTGACACTTATTAGAGATATAAGATAGGAGAGTGATGAGTTGAGATGAATCCAGGAATTCCCATTAGTGCTTGGAAAGATGGCGGCCCCTCAGCAATAACTGGGAAGTTGGGAATGGGAGCAAGTTTCACAAAGAGTTTGTTTTGGACTGGTGGGTTTGGGATGGGTGCCTATGGGGCAAGCACTTTGATGTGCCCAAGAGGCACGCATTTTGTGATGTGGGCTGGAGCTCAAGAGAGACTAGGGTCAGATACACAGTCTAGCAGGAATCTGCTCAGTGATGGCCATTGAACTCACAGGAACAGAGGAGATCACCGAGAGAGTACAGAGAGAGAAAAAAAAAAAAAAAGAGCTTTGCCCACAGATTAGTAGGGTTAACATAGATAGTGAAAGTGGAAACTGGGGAGAGGTCAGACTGCCAAGAGGGGACAGTGTGACAAATACCTGGTGATGCAGAGAGAGGGCAAGGAGGAGGAGGAGGAGGAGGAGGAGGCTGGATTAAAGGCTACTAAATCTAAAGAGACTTTAACTCTGGAGAGAGCAGTTTCAGTTGAATGATGAAGTCTGAAACCAGCCTGACACAGATAGCTTTTTCAAAGATGAGTAGGGGAAATCAGACAAATATACAAATAACAATGTGTTATTTACTTATACAATATTTTTATATTTATCATCAAATGTTATATCATAAAGTAATTATATTTTATCATATAATTATACATATTATTTATACAACACAAATAACATGTGCTGTATACTATAGGCATAAGCCCCCTCCCCCAAATTCTTGCATTTCAGGCAAGGGAAATTCACTTCCAGATGGGAGGCAGAGGGAAAGAAATCAAGGCAGGCTTCATGAAGGAAACTGTATTTAAATTGGGTCTTGAGGCATGGTGAGGATTTTGATATGGAGTTATGATGAGGACATTCTAGGCAGAGTAAATGATATAAACAAAGGTACAGAATAGGAAATAAAAGGGTATATTTAGAAATGATCATTAATACAATCCGTCCAGCGCCAACAGTAGGTACTGGGGAGTTGGGGATTGAACTAAGAAGTAATTTTGGTGCCAGGCTGAGGTAAGTGAACACAAATGTGAATCAGCCATCTCTTACACATTTCCTGTAATCCAGTAAAACATTAATCCTGCGTGGATGGGGGAAGCACAGAGAGGTTTGGTGATTCAGCAAGTCACCGGTAGAAAGAAAACAAATGGCTTGGTCTGTGCCAGGATTCTTTGGCAGTTACTGGGTAACCTCACCTGTCAAGGGTTCTTTATAGTTCTTAGCAGGATCAGAGCCTTCTAATGCATAACAAGGACATTTCCTGTTGCAGGGAGGGCATCTCCATAATACTATATAACAAGACTCCCTAATAAGTTGGATTTCACTGTGGGGGAAATTGCCTCAAAGAAGAACTCCTCCCCATAGTATGGTGGGAGGGAATAAACACTAGAGGAATGGGAGGTAGAGAAAAAAGCAGAAGGGCAGGAATAACGGAAATAATCAGGCCAGTCTATCTGAGAAACAAGTCTATGCCAGGGGGATTTCTTTGCAAAATTCCAGTTGCCATAGCAATTGGATGCTGTTCTTTCCACCATTCTTCCTGCTCTCTCATCCTCCACATAAGGGCCACCAATAAAGCTATTTCCAGGGCTAAGGAGCCCTTATGGTTTAGCTGGGAGAACGACCCCTCTGATCTAGCTTTCCTTCACTCCTCTCCTCATCTCCAATTCTACCACCTTCTGGAAGCAGATGGGTGATATCTGTCATCTGGAGTTCTGGGGGCAGGACCTGTGAAACAAGGATGATAATTGGAGCTCAGGCACTACCTTATAAATATATGACCCAAGGGCAGGGATGAGCTGCATATGGGATGAACTGGCTTGTAGGATAGAGGCTGTTTAGTCAGATTTTGCAAGACATGAAGAGCAAAGCAGTCACCGATCCCATTTCCCATTTTCACATTTGTAAAGAAAAAAAATAGAATAGGATCCTGATCATAAGTGTTTTCTGAAGACCGACATCAATGTGTTTAGCTTCACTGGACTTTTTAGGTATTGCTACACTGGTTAATGTCTGGTTGAAGTTTTTTAAATTTAATTTTGCTCTAATTGCCTTTAAAAATAGAGTAAATTGCCATATGTAAGCACCAGTGCCAACTTACCAAGAGTTCACATTGTAACTCCTTCCAATTCTTCATCTGTTTCGATTTGCTTCCTGCAAACACTCTGTGTGACTCTAGCCAAATTATTTCCCTTCCCCGAGTCTGTTTCCTAACCTGTAAGACAAGGATGCCAATGTTCTGCTCTCCAATCATAGCTCTTGAGACCAGGCTGCCTGCCTTTTGGACCCCCATGACCAGATGTAACTTGCAGTCTGTGTGATCTGAAGACCAGTAGAGTTCTGGGTGACCCGGAGCATCCCTGGGACAAGCCCTCCACACAAGAACACAACAGCACACCTTAGCTTATCAAATTCAATGTGCATTTCCTAGAAGAGGGTCAACCCTGAGGGAAAAGGACTAGAGGTAGACAGGCAAGTTTTGGTGGAAAAGAAAGGGATAGGAGGATAAAAAGGGCCAGACCAGGTACCTGAGTGTGCTCTGGGAAGGAGTGAAATCAGAGCCATGGAAAGCACTGGGCCATGGGATGCTGAGAGGGAGCATGAGGATGAACCAAAAATGATCTTTTCCCCCTTGATTCTTTTGGTCCTAAGTTCAAGGATTAACAGTTGGAAGGTTCTTTTTGAGGTTACTAAGTCCAAAATCCTTGTTTTATGTGTGAGGAAAACATCTTTTTTATGATATATATTTTTTATTAAAGCTTTTTATTTGCAAAACATATGCATGGATAATTTTTCAGCATTGACCCTTGCAAAGCTTTCTGTTACAAATTTTTCCCTCCTTCCCTCCAACCCCTCCCCTAGATGGCAGGAAATCTACTACATGTTAATTATGTTAAAATACTTGACAAATTGAATGTGTGTATACATATTTTTACAGTTATCTTGCTGTACAAGAAAAATCAGATCTACAAGAAAAAAAAATCTGAGAAGGGAAACAATGTAAGCAAACATCAATAGAGAGCATGAAAATGCTATGTTGTAGTCCACATTCATATCCCTCTCCCTGGGTGTAGATGGCTTTCTTCATCACTGAACTGGAACTGGTTTGAAACATTTCCTTGTTGAAGAGCCATGAAGGAAAACATCTTGCTTGGGTCACACAGCAAGTTGGTGTCTAAGGAGGAATTTGAACTTGCTCTATCTATCTGGGTCATTTAATATAGGTTCAGAACTCAAAGGTCCCTTAAAGGAACGATTTACTACTTACAAGGTTTACAAATGAGCATTTTTAGTATGAGCAGTCTGTGGAGCAGTGGTCATACAGATAGGAAAGCTGACTGGTATCCAGCTCCCCTGCGTACAAATCACATCCTGATTTTCATTGACGTGTGGTCTGAGAGGGCCCTTAGAGATCGCCTAGTCTGACCTTCTCATCTTACAGATGAGACACAGAGAAATGAATGGATTTGTCCAAAGTTACAGAGCTGGTCCATAGTAGAACTGGAATGAGGATTCAGCATCTTTTCCATACAATTACCTATACTCCCTTTGGGGTGATGAGGACATACCTGCTCTACATCTGCCAGAGGCCATCATCATCTGTCACTGAGGGTGACAGGGGCTTCCCCCTCAGTGGAGGGTCTTTGAACAGAGAGCTGGATGACCATTTGTTGATAAGTTGTAGAGAATGCTTCCCTGCAGGGAAAGATTAGGCTGGATGACCTCTGAAGTCCATTTCAACCCAGAGATTTTATGACCTTAGAACTAGGAGTCTGTCCCCAGTCTTTTCTTCATTTCCTTGCTAGACCTGATCTAGCCCTACATAATCTTTCCTGATAGTCTATGGGTCTACCATCATTATTATGTCTAATATGAAGGGTTCATATTTCTGCAATATGAATTTTGGCTCATATCTGTGAAATAAAGCATCTTGCCAGTAAGCATAGATTTCTCTTGATTATTGACTTACCTTCATAGGTACTCAATATTTGTTGATAGATTGAATTTGTGGAGAAATGACCCCAAACTATGCTGACACTGGATAACCACAGTTTGGCATCCCTTGGGGGGCCTTGGAGAAGAATCCAATGAAAGTTTATTCATTCTAAAGAGCATTCCTGAGAGCATTAAAAATTATGTATTTTTAATATATACATAATACAGCTATATTCAAACACGTGTGTATCTATACATATATATATATATACAGACACACTTACGTATATACATACATGCACATACATATATGTCTAGTCCTCATGGTAGTAGACCTAACCTCTGGGAGACTCCTGGACTAATGCAAGGAGTTTAGTAGCTAACTGGTTCCTTTTACATAGTTATAAGTAATGTTTCTGGTGCTTTGTGAGTGGTACCATGATAAGAAGCATAAGTATTCATGTGTTTCCTTTCCTTTTCCCATATTTTCTCTGCCTGTACCCCATTAGAAGATAAGTTCTTTGAGGGCAGAAACTTTAAAAAATGAGTCTTTTTATCTCTAGCCCACAGAGTAGGGCTGATATCAGTGTGATGGGATGGCCAGAGGGTTTCAGCTCCAAGAAGGGCAGGATTCAGAGCCTAATCCTGACACACCCTGCCTGTGTGGGGTCTGTCTTCCCTATAGTAGACCCTTAATAAATGCATGGTTCAATTGGGTCTTTTGAGTCTAGAGTTCCCATCATCCAGACCACCCTTTTCATTAGAATGATGCAATTTTGCCAAATAAATTGGTAGGAAATATTCCAACCACAGACATACCGCTACTGAAACCTGCAATTTCTTACATTGCCTCATTTCTTCATCTAGCAGCAAAGTTTAAAAGATAAGTCTCCAGGGAAAAATTTCAAAAAGAGTCTCTGCAGTCTGTTAGCTGCCAAACAAACAGATCGCATTGAATGGAGAGGTTCACGCAAGAGCTTGTTGGAAGAACAAATATTTCTTCCTCCACAATGTCCACAAGCTTATCTGCTTTTCCCCTTTGAGTCCCCCCACTATTGTCCTTTTCCCCATAAATATGCCTGTCTGTAGAATTGTGGGAGTATTGTACATTGTTCAGCATCTTAAGGAAGGAAATAGGTCATACCAGCCCCCAAAGTCATTACAATTACATGAACAAACAACTGGAAAACCTCCCCAAGATGTACCAAAACGTTAAAGAGATGCTTATTTGTCAAGGACTAAGAGGTTTATTAGTAAAGTGGAGGCAGGGGGGCATAGAAGTTAGCTTGTGGGACTTGGGAAGATCTGAGTTTGAATCTTGTCTCAGAGGCTTTCTAGTTCGGACCCTGGGGGAGTCCTCAAATCTTTCTAAGTTTCAGTTAAAATGTAAAATGGGGCTGACCGCAGCATCTCCCTTCCACAGTTGTTATGGAAACAACACGGGATCATGCTGACAAAGCACTCTGCACATTTAAAGAAATAACAGTTATTATTATTAAAATATGAAGTACTAGTTAATAATCAGAGAGGCAATTGGAAATTGGCTACCATGATGTCATCTCTGCCTGTCTTCTTGTGGAGGAAGGCAAGGATGGTCAGGTTTATAAAATAAAAATATATATACATTATAAAATTATAAAATAAAATAAAAGGCACACTAAATTGCTGAAGGCAGTATTCTTCAAGTTTAAAACTGCTGTCAGACTTTTGGGACATTCAATATTTATTTATGAGTCCCCTTCCCTCTCTGTAACTTTGGGATTTCCTTGAATTTCTCACAGGCCATTTAGTTAAAACCATAGATAAATTAAAATTCCTCCTACAACACACATGACCAAGGGATAGCTAACTTTTGCTTGATTCTTTTTAAAAGTCTTCCTTCCATACTGTCTTTAGGGAAGGCAATGTGATATGGTGGTTAAGGTGCTGAGTTCGAAGTTGAGAAGATTGCTTGATAGCTATGAGATTCTGTGCAAGTCATTCTTCTTCCATCTGTAAAATGGGAATTTGAACACTCACTTCCTAGTGTTCAGGGTCTCAAATGAAAAAATATACAAAAAGAGCTTTTCAGTACTATGCAAATTCAGTTATTTGCCATTTAACCTTCAGCTAGAAATAGACTCACAATGCAGCTTTTCTGCTTTTATTCAGAACAGGTTTAGAGAAAATGGCTGGTTATTATAATTGAATGAAAATATCAAAAAAAAAAAAAAGGTGGCTCATCTTGGTGCAGCTATATAGTGCAGTGGATAGAACACTGGCCCTGAAGTCAGGAGGACCTGAGTTCAAATATGGACTAAGACACTTAACACTTCTAACCTGTGTGACCCTGGGCAAGTTACTTAATCCTAACTGCCCAGCCCAAAAAAACAAACAAATAAATGAATAAGTAAGTAAATAAATAATGGGCTTATCTTCCATAAACACACTGACAGCATTTTTGGAATGACCCAAGTAGTGGACAAGATGATGGCTATGAGATGGACATTTCCTCTTCTCATTCTGGCTTAGTTATGCTGTTGAATATTTGGAAAGCTTTTCCTTTGACATTTTTTGAATATTGTTATTGCTTTCATCATTATCATTATTATTATCACTGCTATAATTTCACATAGGATTGATAGACTCTCTCTAAAAGCCCATAAGTTTAAAAAAAATGGAAGCTCCTTGAGGACTGCCTTTGCTTTTTTTTTTTTAATTTAATTTAATTTAAGCACTTAGCTAGAAATGTGTGTGGCACAGAGTAGGGGCTTAATAAATACTGGAAAAAATGATAACTTTTCTATTATATTAATAACAAATTATTAAATTAGGATTGGCGCTTTTCTTTTCTATTTCCTCAGTTACAGCCCAATCCCTGAAGGTCATTTAGCCAGTCTCTAAAGGACAAGACCTTAGAGATGAGATTGGCCAGACTCCACCCAACTAAGACACTTTACCTTTGTTTATAGTATAGACAGAATCAAATCTAGGTGAATTCCGCCCTAAAGCATTAAAGTCTGTGCCCTTGCATCCCCTCCATTGAAATCTAGAGGGAATTTAACTTATGAAGGCAGAGAGGTCTAGGTAGAAATGGATTTCTTTGCTTGAGGTGGCTAAATCTTGTGATCAAGCCATGATCAAGACTTTTAACCCATCTCCTCATTAATACCCACTCATTAATTTGCTCACCAATCAGGGTTGATTTTCACCTGTCAGGACACCTCCTTTTCCAAAGGCATATCAGTGATTTCCATAGTTTTGTCTTTGGTTGTTTAAAAAACTCATTTGTCATGAGTTAACCTAATTAATAACATGGCTAATTAAGTGCCTGGAAACTATCTATCTGGATCTTCACTCATCCCAATTCTAATTGAATCATTTCTACAATCTGAGTAGTAATAAATCACCTTTCACCCTTAACCTCTGAAAATGGAAATGATCTAATCAGTCAACTAGTATGTATATATGTGTGTGTATGTATACACATATACATACCCACCCACATGTGCATATGTTGTTTGTGTTGCTGAATCATTTTTCAATCATTTCTGACTCTTCATGACCCCATTTGGGATTTTCTTGGCAGATACTAGAGTGGTTTGACATTTCCTTCTCCAGCTCATTTTACAGATGAGGAAACTGAGGCAAACAGGACTAAGTGACTTGCCCAGGGTCACTTCTAAGTGTCTGAGGCTGGATTTGAACTCAGGGAGATGAGCCAGATCTAGCACTCTGTGCACTATGGCAGCACCTAAGTGCTTCCCCCCCCCCACCGAACTGCCCTGAGTGTGTATGTATATACATGTATACATATATATGGCAGCTAAGTGGCGTACATCCACATCCATCCAGCTATTGGCTAGGTGGTTCAGTGGATAGAGCACTGTCTGGGGAATTGGAAAAACTCATTTTCCTGAGCTCAAATCTGGCCCAACACTTATAAGGCAAATCACTTACCCTTATTTGCCTCAGTTTTCTCCTCTCTCAAATGAGCTGGAGAAGGCAGTGTCAAACCACTTCAGAAGTTTTGTCAAGAAAATCTTAAATAGTTTCATGAAGAGTTGTGCACAACTGAAAATGGCTAAACAATAATACCATACATGCATATATGGATATATACACATATGATATAATTTATAATCATATTACATATATATATATATATATATGGTTACACACACACACACACACACACACACACACACACACACACACAGCCTCCCAAAAATCTTAATGGAGCTTTAAGATTATTTAAGCTATTCAAACTTAAAACAGCACTAAGACTTTTGGAAAACTCTGTAGTATGTATGTGTCTGTATACACATTATAAATATACATACATATGTACATATTTGCCAAGTCAATCATCATAGTATTTAGTTAATATGGTCACAAGGTTATAAATTTAGATCTGGAAGGGTCCCTAAAGGCCTGCTAGTCCAATCTCCTCATTTATGATTACTATGCTACTATTAGGTGGCATTTATATAGCATCTAAGGTTGGCAAAATTGGCAAAGTGTGCTTTCCATATATTAATTCATTTCACAGATGAAAAAACTAAGACTCACAGACAATTTAGCTACTCTCTCAAGCCACACAGACTGCTAATGTCCACATTAGCTTTTATTTAATCCAACTCTCCTAGTCCCAGGTCCAGACACTCTAACCATTTTCTTATACTTATTTTTAAATTCTGAACTTAAACAATAAATAAAAATGAGTATTTTTCTATACCTTGTGGAACAAGAGAGGAACAAGAGGATGTATCTCTATTTTATACAGCCTGCATTTCTGGTGGAGTATATTATAAATCCAACATGTAACTTTCAAAGCTGGCCTGCTTATCTGTGATTCCTTCTGGCTTTCCTTCTGTTCTCTTCTCATTAAAAAAACATTTTTTTTTTTTGTTAGCTCTCTATCCTGTAGGGCATACTGCCTTTGGTTTACATGGTTCAAAACAGGAGTCTGTTTGAATCAAAGCTATCAAGAGCTAAGCCACCATATTCACCAGGAGAAGGTTTCTAATGCAGCATTCATATTGTTAAATGACAGGTTACATTTCACAGAAACAGGTGTTTAGGATAATCATAAGCCTTCTGAAATTGGCTGACAATGCAAGTGAATATACCTCTCCTTCATTTCCTTTCTGAACTGTTAATGAGTTCCTTCTCCTCCTTCTCAGCTGCATTTTAATAATAAAAACCAAATACTAAGTTTATTAATATGCAGTGTAGATATTTACATAATATAATCACAGGTAGTTCAAAGTCTTTATAAATAAAATCTAATAAATCTTCACAGGAAGATTCACAGGAACGTCAAAAAAACATTATTCCTAGTTTACAGATGATGCAACTAGATTACACTGTACTAAGGTTGGGGAAAAGGCAGTGAATAACAGACATGCTTTGAGAATGATAAACAAAGGATGGTCAGCTTAAGTGCCAAGGAACCAGGGGAAGGCCTCCAGTGAATATTGGATGGGTTAACTAGGCAGGATTATAGGAAAACATGACAACAAATGTATAGGATGAAGAGTGCAAAGGTTGACGCCAGTAGAGGGAGTATCCACATAGACAAAATCATGGATCCATCAAAGTAAAAAACTGGGAATAAGAACAGAGGAGTCTTACCACAATTTGCTTTCCCATTAGCTGACTCAGGTTCCAGAGACAGTGCTGCAGCAGAATATTCCGTTCCTCAAAGGGACCACAAGAGCAGAAAATAGATAAGGATTTCCTGGCACATGTGGGCTACCATATTGTGCTCTATTAAATAGAGGGATTTGGGGGAAGCATTAGGTGCCACTGACAATGTTTGAATGAGTGGATTTCCCCTTGTGAGTCCCAGGATGGACTTTATACAAGGGCAATATTCTAAGTGAATGTGTATCCACAAAAGAATGTGAGTGGCTAAAATCTAGGAACTTTTATTCTCATTTTTGTATTCCCCAGTGCTTTATAAATAGTAGGTGCTTAATAAATGTTTTAGAATCTCACCCTTTATAATCTGTGGCATATCAACTCACTGAGGCCTTAATTAATGCTCAGCATGTCTTCCTTTCTCCTCTTTTAGACTCCCTCTCTCTTTGGCCACAGCAATTATTCTACACTCTCCAGCTCACATCCTCTTCTCCATTCCCTCATGATTAAAGCAGATGACTTTAACTCTCACCTCACTGAACTCTGATTCTCCAGACTAGTCATTTATTAAATGCTTACTGTATGCCAGGCATTGTGTTAAAATCTCTATAATTCTCAATCATCATCAATCTTCTTATTCATTCTTGTCTCAGATCAAATAAGCAATCAGAAAGCATTTATTAAGCGCCTATTCTATGCCAGGTACTGTGCTGGGTGCTGAAGTCATAAAGTTATTTTATATATTTTATAAGTATATATATATAAGAATAAGTATACACACACACATATATATATATGTATATACAGGCAGAAACAATGGACTACAACAGACTGAAATTTAATAGGAATAAGTATATACATCATATATATATATATATATGTATATATATATATATATATAGAGAGAGAGAGAGAGAGAGAGAGAGAGAGAAATGAAAGTCCCTGCTCTCAAGGAAATGACACTTTACTGGGCAGAAAAATGCTAGAGGTACAAGATAAAGCTGAGGTAATATTGATGGGGAGAGGTCTCCAGAAGAAGGTGGCCCTTGAGCCCATCTTTGGAGGCAGCTAGGAGCTGAGAAGGAAGCACATTTCAGGTTTGGGGGACAATCAGGGCAAGGGTATGAACAACCTGATACCGGCAACTTCCTTATCCCTTTACCATCAGGATCAGAGGGTCCCAGCCAGCCTGTGAGGCAGAGCAAGAAAGCCCTTTTGGTTAGATCACCCGGTCTCGGAGAGGAGCAAGGTGGAGGGCCTAGAGAGCTTTGAAGGGCTTTCAGTGGCAAAGAGAGGAGTTTGTATTTTATTCTAGAGACAAGGAAAAGCTACAGGATCTTACTGAGAAGGGAGTGGTTCTGTGGAGGATGAATTGGAGAGGGAAGAGAGTGGAAGGAGGAAGATCAATTAGGATTTCTGGTAAAAGTCCAGGTAAAATGTGGCTCTGGGACTATTGAGAAGGGGAGGGATGTGAAAGCATTCTAGTGGTGGGATCAGCACAGTGGCGACTGGCCAAGAAGATGATGATGTCACCAAGGTTTCCAATCCAGGTTCCCCAAGACTGTGGTGCCCCAGGCAGACGGAGGGAAGTGGGGGAGAGGAGGGAAACAATCTAGTTGGAGTAGCTCTTGTCTGAATGAAAGCCAGTCTCTCCCCCATGCCCTGGATCCCACCTCCTCTCGCCTCTTCCATCCCTTGGAGATGCTTCCGTTTTCCTCCCACAAACATTCTCCAGTGACCCCAACACCAAAAGCGCCTTCCCTGAAACTTTTAATTCCACAAACATTCTAAAAAGGCCCACTACACCCTCCTACCACATCCAACTACCGGCCCATCTCTCCTCCCTGACTGATTCTGGCCCTCTTCATGCTTCTGCTTCTTGAAAATGTTGTCTCTCACTTACTTCCTCCATTTCTGCCCCATTCACCTTTTCCTTTCTTCATTGCTGAACCTCTGTCCCCAGTCCCCTACCAAGATCGCCCCTCTGACTGCCAACTTGTGGACCTTCTTTTAGTTCCTGTTCTCCCTGTTGGGTTTGGCCACCCCTGCTCTCCAGTGACTCTTTTCCCCCTTGGTTTCAGGGACCTCACCCTCTGCTGGCTCCTTTCCAGATCTGCCCACCATCACCTGGGTCTCCCTTGCTGGCTGCTCACACTCATCCTGATGTGGGCCCTGAGTCTTCTCCAGTATAAAATAAAAAAGTAGATAAATATATTGGTTCCACTAGCCCACTTTCTGCCTTTCCAGCTGGCAACACACTCTGTGATCCAGAGGTTCTTCTGGATCTTCTGGAGGTTTCCTACCTTTCAGCTCCTAAAGCTCCACCTTTGCAAGGGCTGGCCCTGTGGCCTGGGGGGATGCTGGCCCTCCTCCCTTCAGCCTCAGTTAGATCTCACCTTCTGCCGGAGGCCTCTTGTGGTCTCCTCTTCCCCAATCCTGTCTTTTCTCTGAGATTAACATCCCAATATACCTAGAGAGCTTGAAAGTATACAGCTGGTTTGTATGTTGTCTCCTCCATTAGCAAGTGAGCTCCTTGAGGGCAGGAACTGGGTTTTTGTCTTTCTTTGTATCCCCTAAAGCTTGGTCCAGTACTGGGAACATAGAGAACTGCTGGTTGACTGACTTGACTGACACATATGATATGTATGTTAGATACATACATATGATATGATACTCTCAAGTTGCAAAAAAGGTACTCCCCTGCATGATTTTAAAGGGGATATCCTAATAAGGAAGTTCCAGATACCAATTCAATTACAGTTACAATCCCAATCTTATAAAAATAGGAATTCAGCAGATAAGAGGGCAGGGGAGGAAGGGGAATTTGGAGCCTGCAAGGCAGGAAAGCTATAGCTTCTGGGTCCTTGATTGCAACTCCTAGAAAGGAGAAGGGGGAGATAACATTGGAAAAGCTGGGTGGAGCCCTAGTGTCCAGCTTAGAATTCCAAGATGAACTTTGCTTTGTAGACAGTGGGGAGCCAGTGAAGGGTTGGGCAAAGGAGTGACCTCCCTTTTGCCCCCTGCTTTGGTGGACCTCATCTGCACCCAAGGCTTCAAGATCTCTTTTATAGGATGATTCCCAAATCAAGATGCTATTCCTGACCTCGCCCCAGTTCCAGATTTCCTACTGAGTACCCAAGGGGATGACCTTGATTTTCAGTTCTCCTCCACCCTTTCCTTCTGAGTAGGTCTTCTCTAGGTTTTTATTTTACTACAGTCTCCTAATTCCCCTTCAGTCTGTCCAGCTGCTCCTCCATCATCCAGATGAACCCCTTAATTTGGTGGTCTCTGAAAGCTCTTCTCCATACAGAGTCTCTTCGTGACCTCATCGGCTCCCATGAGTTTAATGAGCTATGCTGACAGATCCAGCCCCAGACTGTTTTCTGAGCTTCAGAACCGGGTCACCAATTGTCTACTGAACATTTCAAACTGTACTTCCTGGGATATTCCAACACAACAATCTTTCAAACTTCTCTATTTCTGTTAAAGGCACCTTATTCTCAGTTTTCTCTCTCTCATCCCAGATAATGGTCCTTTCTACCTCCATAATATCTCTCCCACTTGCCTGCTCACTTCTCACACAGCTACCCTCCCTCTCAAACTTTGTATTTATTTTCTTTGTCATGGTAGTTGTTTTCCTTCGTTCTCCTAGAGGATGCCGTGACATATGAATGAGTTGGATTTAAGTGAGCCAGAACTGTGCAGAGTCAGTCATCTGGATCCAGTGGCCAGATCAAGATCAGGGCAACTGGAGATGGCCTGGATGCAGTGGGAGCCACCTTGGGCTTCTTAAGCTGAGGTCTTTAAGAAGTCAGTTTGACTCTGCCTCATTTGTTTCTAAGGCTTAATCACTGATTGGACATTTATCATCTTTATATTTATTCTGTGTGCATTACTATATCGTATATACCTTCTCCACTAAACTCCTTGGAAGGAGGAATTATTATATATATAGTTCCAGGAAGCTAAAGGGGATAATGGTGAAGTACCCAGCCTGGAGTTCAAATCCAGCTTCCGACACTCACTAGCTGGGTGACCCTGGGCAAGTCACTTAAGCCTTTCTGACTCAATTCCTGCATCTGTAAAATGAGCTGGGGAAGGAAATGGCAAACCATTCCAGTATCTGACCCCTAATTGGGGCATGAAGATTCAGATATGACTGAAACAACCAAATTACAACAACAAAATCTCTAGCCCCGGCTCAGCATGTAATTTGCTCTTAACAGTGTATCCCCCTCATGGCTCTTTTCAACAGTGAGGTGATTCAGGCCAGTTACAATGGACTTGTGATAGAGAGAGCCATCTGTACCCAGAAAGGAGATTGGGGACTGAGTGTGGATCACAACAGAGCATTTTCACTTTTTTGTTATTGTTTGCTTACATTTTGTTTTCTTTCTCATTTTTTTCCCTTTTTGACCTAATTTTTCTTGTGTGGTGTATTAATTGTGGAAATGTGTATAGAAGAATTACACATGTTTAACATCTCTTGGATTAAGGGAGGGGTGGGGGGAAAGGAGAGGGAAAAAACCGGAACACAAGGTTTTACAAGGGTGAAATTTTAAAATGATGCATATATTTTGAAAATAAAAAGTTTAAAAATATAATGGAGAATTTTACATAAAAAAGTGTGTCTCCTCATTATACATGGCAACAACAATACTGTATGATGATCAATTCTGATGGACATGGCTCTCTTCAACAATGAGCTGTTTCAAACCACTTCCAATTGTTCACTGAAGAAAGCCATATACACCCAGAGAGAGGGATGTGAAATGTGGACCACAATATAACATCTTCATGCTCTCGATTGATGTTTGCTTGCATTGTGTTTCCTTTCTCTGATTTTTCTTTCTTGTAGATATGATTTTTCTTGCACAACAATGATGTGTGGAAATATGTATACATATATTTGATTTGTCAAGTATTTTAACATAATTAACATGTAGTGGACATCCTGCCATCTAGGGGAGAGGTGGGGACTGGGGGTAAAATTTGTAATGGAAAGCTTTGTAAAGATCAATGCTGAGGAACTACCCATACATATGTTATACAAATAAAAATTTAAAAATTTAAATTTAAATTTAAAAAAATAATTTTTTTTTAAAAAGTGTATCTCCATATAAGTATTGTACTGACACTTTAAAGTGAATATGTCTGAAACCTGGTTTATTTTATTTTTAATCCATTTTTAATCTACTCTTTATTCTGATTTCACTGTTTCTATTAGTGGCACCAATCCAGTTGCTTTAAAACTGGTGTTATAATCTCCTTTCATAGTCAGTTATCATCACCAATCTACTGATTATTCCTTCCTAGTATCTCCTACATCCTTCCCTTCTCTATTCCTACTGCCAGGACCCTGATACAATCCCTCATTACTGCTCACCTGTACTAAGGCAACAGATTTTCCGGCTCCTGATCTTTTTCCTTCCAAATTTATTATTCACATGATTTTCTGATCCATCTTTTATAGAGGTTATAACAAAAAGAGTCTAGTGAGACCTTCCCAAAGGCCTCTTGTCTTTACTTATTTGACAAGATTTGAATTGCCCAGCCCTGGGGAAAGCCCCTTTAACTCTACCTTGAGGCTGAATGATTGAGTCATGGCTAATCATAAATCTTGGCTATATGCCCTTGGACCCAGCTTTTAAAAGAAAGATTAGAGGGCCAAAGAAAGAGATGTGAGTGCTGAGATGACCACAGAGAAGCTGAAGATGAATGAATGAATAAATGAAAAGTATTAAATACTATGTACAAAACACTGCTAAGTGTTAATGATACAAATGGAAAAATAAAACCTCAGAAATTTTCAAGAAGCTCACATTCTAATGGAGGAGACAACCCAGGGAAGGCTTCAGCCAGAAGTCAGAAGAGTCCTAGGGTCCTTAAGGTTCAGTGACCAAACAGGTGATAACGTCTCTTCTTTAATGTCATTTCTTTCTTTCTTTTTTTTTTTTCTTTTTCTGAGGCAATTGGGGTTAAGTGATTTGCCCAAGGTCACACAGCTAGGAAGTGTTTAGTGTCTGAGGCCATATTTGAACTCAGGTCCTCTTGACTCCAGGGCTGGTGCTCTCTCTACTGCACCAGCTGCCCCTAATGACATTTCTTTAGATAAGATCCTATCAGTTCCTGATGCTGAAGTGTCTCATCCTACCTAGGACTTTGGGGGTGAGAACTATCTTTTCTGGGTACCCTCAGTAGCAGTCGCCAGCCTGGGTCTCTCTGGGATTTGCTGTCCAGACTCCTTGAAGGAAAGCCTTCATACTGACATGACTACTCCAAGGAACCTCATGAGCCCAGAAGGGGGAGAACGACATGGCCCCATGGTTTTGGGGTAGGGAAGAGTTGCTGGGACAAGCCAGGTATGGAAGGAATATGCATTGAAAGCAATGGAATGAGTTCCAAGGAGTGACAGAGGATTTTTTTTTTTGAAGAATCAACATAATTTTCTGGACTAAAAAAGAATCATAGAACAATGAGGGACAAAGTCTTGGAAGGTTTGTGGGAAAATAGATATCTTAATGCATTGCTGGTGGAACTGAGCTGATCTGACCATTCTGACAAGCAATTGGAGACTAGGCCCAAAAAACACTTTTACTATATATATATAAGGTTTACATCCCAAAGAGATTTAAAAAAGAGAGAGAAAGGACCCATAGGCACAAAAGTATTTATAGCAATCCTTTTTGTGGTGGCAAAAAATTACAAATTAAAGGGGTACTCATCAAATGGGAAATAGCTAAACAAGTTATAATGTATGAATTTGACAGAATATTATCTGTGAAAGGGATAGTTTCAGAGAAACCTGCAAAGTCTTGTATGAACTGATTTAGAATAAAGTGAGCTGAATCAAGAGAACAATTTAACAATTGCGGCAATATTATAAAGGCAACTTTGAAAAGCTTAAGGATTCTCTAATGTATTGTTGGTGATATTGTGCAGTCAGCCAACTATTCTGGAGAGTAATTTAGAACTATGCCCAAAGGGCTATCAAATTGTGTATACTCTCCGACCCAGCTATATCACCACCACTGGGATCTGTATCCCAAAGAGATCACAAAAGAGGAGAAAAGACCTTCTTGTGCAAAAATATTTGTAGCAGCTCTTTTTGTAGTAGCAAGGAAGTGGAGACTGAGTGGATGCCCATCATTTGGGGAATGGATGAATAAGTTATGGTAGATGAATGTAAGGGAACTAATGGCCTATATTGTTCTATAGGAAATGATGAACAGGCTGATTTCAGAAAAACCTGGAAAGACATCAACTGATGCTGAGTGAAGTGGGCAGAACCAGGAGAACGGTGTACTTGTTAACAACAAGGTTATGTGGTGATCAATTGGCTTTTCTCAGCAATACAGTGATCCAAGGAAATTCCTAAAGACTTGGGATAGAAAATGCCATCCACATCCCAAGAGAGAACTATAGAGACTAAATGTGGATTGAAGTATATTATTTTCACCTTTTTTTTTTTTTAAGTGTTTGCTTGTTTTTTCTTTCTTTTTTTCCCCCTTTTGGTCTGGTTTTTTTGGTACAACATGACAAATATAGAAATATGTTTAAGAGGATTGCACGTTTAACTCATATAAGATTGCTTGCTATCTTGGGGAAGGGGAAAGAAAGTGAGAAAGGGAGAAAAATCTGGAACACAAAATCTTACAAAAATGAATGTTAAAAACTATCTTTACATGTGTTTGGAAAAATAAGGTATTATTGAGGAAAAAAACAAACAAAACTTAAGGGCTCTGATCAACAATGACCAGCCATAATTCCAGAGGACTCATGAAGAAACATGTTAAACAACTCAAAGATTTCATAGATTCTAGCCATGCTAGGCCATTTCTTTGCTTCAGTGATTCCTTACTATTGCTAGTACTGAGTTCAGTCTGGCTTTCAAGGCCCTCCACTGTCCAACTCCACTATATCTTTCCATTTTTAGATATTTATTAGTCTATGCCCCAGTCAAACCAGCATGGTCATGATTCCTGTAGATTTTCCCACACTTTGCTAACTCCATACTTAAGTCCTTCTGCTTAGAATATACTTTCCTAGGAGCAACTAGGTGGCTCAGTGGATATAACACCAGCCCTAAAGGCAGGAGGACCTGAGTTCAAATCTGGTCTCAGACACTTAACATTCCCTAGCTGTGGGACCCTGGGCAAGTCACTTAACCCCAACTGCCTCAGGGGGAAAATATATATATATATATATATATATATATATATATATATATATATATACACACATATATGACTGGATGCACATGAAGCAGGCTGTTCTAGTTTTTAAAAGCTTCAACGATAGGAAGTCATCCTTTTCCACTGAGCTAAGATATGCTTCCTTATGATTCCAGTTCTTTGGTCCCAATTTTTTTCTCTACAGCTAAATAGGAAAACTGTTCAGGAGACCTGTTATGTCATGCTATTAGTGGGACTACACCTGGTGGCATCAGTGCCAGGATTGTCCCCATCCCATCCCCACCCCCCAACTATTAAGAACTGAGAGTTGATTCAGTGGATAGAGGAAGAGAATATGGACAGAGGCAATAAAAAATGACCCATAGGACAGACACTAGGTGGCTTTCTTGGGCAAGGGTCACCAAGACCCAAACAGACTTGGATCTGACAGATTTAGGCCTGCCTGGACCACTGTTTCGTGTCAGTTCTGGACCTGAACATTCATTGAAAAGCTGAGGTAGCTACTTAGGGGATGGGAGCAGTCAGTTCTTGGAGGGTGAGGGTCATTTCACTTGTCTGATAGACAGCACAGGCCTGAAATGCATGAAGAGCTTAGGAGATGATTGGTTCATTAATCAAAGAGAGGACAAAAAAGACTGGACCATCTTTTCCTACGCTGCTACATGACAGGACGAGAGCTACTTGAGGGCAGGGATTGTTTTATTTGTGCCTTATCCCCAGCACAAGCTATGGCATCAGGTACAGAGCACTAGCTTAATAAATGCTTATAGGATTGTGGTAAGATGGGCATCTATATTCTAGGCTCACTCACTCAAAGGCAAAGATCTGGTATAGGGAAACACCAGGGGGTCAGGGTGGGACCCAGGCCCCTGAGGATTGACGTCCTATTCCACGTGGACGGTAACAGCGACTATAAAAAGTACTGAAAATGCAGACTGTTGCACCGTTGTGTGGAACAAGGGATTCCAAGGGACGGCCTCCAAGCACCAGTTGAGACCTGCCCTCACAGCAGCAGTCTCTGGACAGTGTGAGATTTGGCCAGAAAAGACCTGGGTCGGAATCTCATCTCTGCAAGGGCCACAATGGCTCTGGGCCTGTTTCTTCATCTATAAAATGGGATTGGAGTCGATAGCCTCTGAAGCTCTAGGATTCTATGAAGCTGTCCATATGTGGATGATGTTCTAGTAAGTCTGGGGCTGGTAGATGGGCTTATTGTGCTCCAAGCCAAGCACTACTGACCTGTTTTGCTTACCCAGAAAGCAGGAGCCCTGGCAGCCCTTTGCTACGCATAGATAGCTGGTCTCTGAAAGGAAAAAGGATGAATACAAGCAAAATCTTTGTGGTGGAAGACCATTGCTCTCTTTGTTCATCATCGTAGCCAGCCAGGAGCCAAGCACTTACAGGAGCGCTGAGGCAAAAGGGGAGAGGGGAAGGAGGAGTTCTCAGGGCATGGATCAGGGTCAATTCTGATTAAATCAAGAGTCAGAGTGCAGGCTACTCAAACTGGAGCCAGTCCAGAATGATGTACCCAGGACATGGGAGACATTGAGTGTCAGATGTTAGACTTCAAGTGCAGGTTCCAATCCCGCTGTGGATATTTACTAGCCATTTGATCCCTGGCAACTCACTGATTCTCTTTGAGCCTCAGTCTTCATGTTGTGAAGCACCTTAGTGCCTCCTCTGCAACTCATAATTTTGGACAGTTGCCCGGAGTCCTGAGAGGTTACAAGATGGCCCAGGGTCACATGGGTGGTGTCAGAGACAGGATTCACATCCATAGCTTCCTGGCAATACAGCCTCTCATAAATATGTTATATGCATGTGTGTGTGTAAATGTGCAAATGTGTCTCTATGGAGATTTTTACATCTAAAATACATAAGCTTTTGTAGCTTAAATCTGCATTAAGACTTTCGATTCACCTTGTAGATGTATAATACACTGTACATATATTATTACACATATTTACATTATTATAAAGAATGTACATATGTATAGTTTCTCTCTTAGACTGCAATATACAAGTAAACTTGTGTTTTTGCTCCTTACTGCCTTCAAGGTCGAGCATCTTACCTGGGCTCTACTGAGCAGAAGGCTCAAGGAAAGCAATGTGCAGATTTCCCCTCTATGCATATCATACCATCAAGAACAGTGCCACAGGCTTTCCTCTGTACCTGCTGATACTGGAGATCCAACCATGTTTAGCTGATGATATGGTCTCGAGAGTCTCAGAAGATGAAGGACATATGGAGACACAATCAGTTACTCTATCTTTTGGCTGAGAAATCAAATGGTTTCAGCTCAGAAGACCTGAGAGAGAAATGGTATAATTTTCAAGTTGGCTATTGAGAAAGGCAGAAAGGTGATAAAGATGGGCTATGATGTCCAGAGAAAATACAAGATAATGGACTAACAGAGAGCTATCTTACAGGAAGTAATTATGGTACAATCCAAAGAGCATTGGGTCTGGATGTTAGTGGTTCTACGTTTAAATCATTTTGGGCAAGTAGCTTAACTTCACTGGGCCTCAGTTTCTCCATCTGTAAAAGAAAGGATGCTAAGGTCTCTCTCATGTCTGCCTCTATGATCCTAAGATCCTCCACCTACCTGGACAATCTTCTAGTCTACAAAATAGCCAAATCACCAGAATACATGAATTTAGATGACTTGGTTCCCAAGGAGAGAAGAGGACTAATACTCCCTTTGATTCTGGAGAGAACTGCTGTATAGAACAATGGTTCACAGGGCTGAAATATGATGAAGGGAATTGCTTAGAGGCTAAAGAGGAGAAGTATTCCAACTGGGCCAGACTCTGGAAGCTTGAGTTATTCAGAGAATATCTTTCTTCTATCATAAAAAGTTGTCCAGAAAGCATCCTTCAACCACTGCTGTGGGAACCACTGGGAGATTATATTGCTGTAATATGGAGAGAATATTCCCTTGTTATTTACTTTGCTATTCAATTTATTAAAAAGTTGCTATTTGGTTAATGGTTCCTGATTCACTGGTAGATAATAGACTGTCTAGGGGCTTGAGTAATATTTGCAGACCTGTTATTATTCCAAACAGACCACACTGAACCCTCATAATGAAAGAGCTATTCTAAGACATTCAAGTGGGTGATTTGGTAGGAAAAGTCAATCTCATTAAGATGAAAAACCATCCAAAGAAGAGAGATTTAAAAAAAAAAAATACTGACTAGATTTTTATCCATCCTCAGTAGTCTTTCTTCCTCAAATTGGTTATGATATGAAAATTCCTATTGTCTTTCATAAGGAGGAAGTCTGATGACTTAAAGGAATCAATTTAGTTTAATTGACATTAAATAAACCCCCAAAATGTTACTGCATCAAACTAAATAACACATCTAACCATTTTGTAAATAATCAAAGCTGTATAAATATTAGCTATTATTGACATTTTGGTCCAATGTGGTGGCTTGAAGAGTCTACAGATCACAGCATGCAATGAATGGTCAGCAAGAAATCTCTTGATTTCAGCAGGCTGACTCAATGTATTCTAGGAAACTCTGTCTCTATGGGCTACCTTCCTGGCTAAAATAGCTTAATGGAATTTACTGTTGTATTTACAGATTGCTTTGTACATTCCAGGTGTTCAATAATGTGTATTTCTTTGAAATGGTAAAAACAGGAGCTATAATTTCCTTCTCTGAGTGCTGATGGCCTACAATATGGTATTCCCCTGTTAAGAAGAGTAAAGATCTAAAATGCTTGTGATTCTAAAAAAAGAAGGGGGAAAAAAAAGACCTGAGAGGAACAGAATGAAAAATGACAATAAAAAGCCAAAACATACATCTAAAAGGCCATTTATGTGTATATGGATTTCTCTCTCTCTCTCTCCATTTATCTCTTCACTATCTATGCTCTCTCTATTCTCTTGCACTGGCTTTGGAATTAGAGGATCTGAATTCAAATCTTATCTCTGATGCTTACTCCTTAAGTGACCTCAGGCAAGTCACTTCACTTGCCTGGGTCCTAGGTCCTTAATCTGCTTCAGAGGAGCCTTCTTCTAGCCAAAGGATCCTAGGACCCTGGGCAGCTAGAGAAACCCTGACTTCTAAGTAGGAGTCAGAAGATTGGAGTCCTAGTTATAACTTTGAGGTCTAGCGTCTGGCTCCACCAGCCTCCAAAGCACTAATATTAGGAGGCTAAAGAACTTATTTGGTGTGGGGTCTCAGGGAAAACCTCCATCCTGTTTTGTGTCAGGGGTGTCTGCAGCGTTCAGGAAGGACTGGCACTTCTGGTGACTGGGCTTGCCTAGCTCTGTTCAGAGATGCTCATCTCCCCTTGGGGTCCACCTTCATCCCACTCTCGCCTGTGGTTACAAGAAGCCTTAGCATGGGCAGTGCCATGTCACACCTCTGGCAGAAGATGAGCTAAACCAGGTTGAGAATAACCAACAGGCTTCAAACCTGTTGGTGAGTCATAGGAAGTCTATCCCAACAGTAAGACTTCCCCCACCAGAGTGGATGGATGAGGGTCACCAAGGCGGCTGAGCAGCTTAGAGTTTGGTCAGACACTGAAGACGCCAGGGTCATCCACTGCATCCTGGGCCATCACTGGACATCCAGACTGTGTCTTGCCACTGGAATTCAGTGACTCTGGAAGAGAGAGTGAAGCTGATGGCTCTGTACAATTTTGCCTCACTAATCCAATTCACTCAAGTCAAGACATCCCCCGTGATGTCATTGGTCTTCTTTGGAAATGAAGCACAAACAACAATTTGTGTTTCAAAATGAGAAAAATGATCTGTCCACTCTACCTCTCAAGGCTATGAAAAGAGAAATAGAAAGCCCTTAAGTCATCTCTAAGACCGGCACACACACCAAAAGAAATAGGGAGCTTTAATGGAATGGTAATGATGTTGGGGAGGTTAGGAAACACTAATATGTTTATCTAAGGGCCAGGAAATAAGACCTGTTTATAGCTGAGGTGGAACCCACCCCCTAGTCTAGATATGACAAGAAAATGAAGTATAGGTTAGAAGGGAGGATCTTGTTAATATTGTTAATTCTGTGTAAAGCACCAAGATAATGAGAAATGCAAAGCCCTAGTTCCCTGAAATCCAGGTCAAACTTCTTTATCTTTGACTGCTTTTTTACATGGAAGTGAAGGTCTCTGGATTACTTGGTGGTGCCTTAGTAAACAAGTTTCATATTTCTGGCAGGAGTAGATAGCAGATGTTGTCTATCTCTGTGGAATCATCTGAATTTGTGTGTAAAAAGGAATATCCTTATGGATCTCCCAGAACAAGCTACCAAAAATATAGAGAGGGGAAGCAGTGTGGTGCAGTGGAGAGAGCACAAGAACTAGTGTCAGAGATCTGGGTAAAGACTTCGTAAGGGCAAGTTTTAGCAAGGAATTTGCCCCATGAGCCTTCTATGTAAAAAGAGGGCGTTGGTATAGGTGACCTTTCTTAGTCTAAGGTCTTAGGCTCTGATCATCAGAAATAAAACCAAATGGTCTGGCTGCATATCAAATTCCGGGGTTCCATACTCCATCTTCCTGGGTTTTCAGAGTAGAGATTTATTATGGGTAAAAATATTCTCTTTTCCTCAAATCTAGAGGGCAATAGTTCTTTCTGAAAAATGGTGACCCAGAGATAAACACATGGCTTGCATGGCAGCACCAGTACCATCCTTTGGCTGCAGACTAGGGGCAAGTTCTCTTTGGCCACAGGAAGTTATAAGAAAATAAGAACTTAGTCCTTTTGTACAAAACTGGGAAAAGCTCACCCACCTGGTGGCACCTGGATGTATGCTAATGGAACGCACAGAATGAGCTGGAGCTAAAAGCTGCTATTTGTTCTGGTGAGCCTGACTCCCATCAGAGTCATTTGATCAAGATGGCAACATCAAGAGGCTGTTCTGATGAAAATCATCCTTTGCAGGAACTGCTGACCCCAGAGAAAAGTGGGGCCAGATGCCAGCTGCAAGTCACTGAAGCCCATCTGCAATGGAATGGCCCCACCAGGCAATACGGTTAGGTCCAATGAAGACTTTTTTTTTTTTAATTTTATTTGCATAACATATGTGTGGGTAATTCTTCAACAATAACCCTTACATAGCTTTCTGTTACAAATTTTCCCCCCAACTCCCCGCCCCTCCCCTAGATGGCAGGATATCCACTACATGTTAATTATGTTAAAATATTGGCAAATCGAATATATGTATACATACTTCCAAATTTATCATTGTTGTACAAGAAAAATCTTATCTGCACAAAAAATATATCAGATAAAGGAAACGCAATGTAAGCAAACATCAATCAAGGAACAATGGGGACTTTTTTGACCCATATTCTTTTAGACTTGGAATTAGAGAGACAAAGTCCAGCAGCATCAATCTTTAGCTCAGCAGGTACATTGCCTTGGATTGAATCATATTCTTCCCCCAAATCACTTATGTCATTCATTTTCATAGCATTTTGATGTGGACCTTTCAGTAGACTAACATAATGACCTAGCTCAGGCAGAGGCAAAGAAGTTTTGACCTTGAAAATTAGCACTCAGGGGCAGCTAGGTGGCAAAGTGGATAGAGCATGGGCCCTGAAGTCAGAAGGACCCCGAGTTCAAATCTGGCCTCAGACACTTCACACTTCCTAGCTGTGTAACCTTGGACAAGTCGCTTAACACCAAATGCCTAGGCCAAAAAAGAAAAAAAAATTTAACTCTCCAACATATCTTTTGTACTGGACACCACACCCTATTAGTATAATCAGGTTTATGTAGTTTGGTAGGATTTAAAATAAAAAGTGCTTGAGGGAAAAGGAGGATTCTCAGAACAAGCAATGGCCTAAAAGACTATGGCCCCAAGTCTAAACTCTCCCTCTGCCACTTAAAATACCGGCTGACTTTGGGTAATCATTTAAATTCTATGCACCTCAGTTGTCCCCTCTTGCAAAATGATGCTCTTGGATTAGATGACATCCAAAGTTCATTCTTGCTCTAGATTTCTGATCTTTTTGGAGCAGATTTGGGATTTCATGGGTTCGAGGAAACTCTCCCTTCCCAATGAAGATCTGTATTCTCTTTGCAGCTTATGGTCTTAGATATGAAGAGGACATGTGATTTGTCTGTGGTCACACTGCCTGTGTCTATCAGAGGAAAGATCTAAACCCAGGTTTTCTCTATTAGACATTAATCTCTATTTATGAGGCTAAACTGACCACTTCTATTTTTTAAGTCCACTTAGCCCCTAACAAAGTACTACAAGAATCAAACTGCTTTAGTTATTATTTTCATTCAACCATTCTTTTTTCTTTTTCCCCTTCAACTTGGCCTTTGTATCATAGGAAGCTTTGTAGACATCTGTCAACTGCTAAAAATGGTGGGTCAGATGCCATTAGTCTTTGTGCAGATCCCCGTTAAGTTTTCAGAGAAAAGTAAAGGGCAGCTCAGTTTGAGAGAACTCTTGAATTCAGGAGTTCCTTAAGTGTGGGTCATGATTTTTGTGTAGCTAGAAATATACGCGTTATTAGTTAAACTCTGTGAAAAACACCACCATTTGAGTGAGCCACTTTTAACTTTTTATTCCTGACAAGACATACTCCAAAGGTTAAATGTCTGGATTGAAATCTTTCATATCCAGAAAGCCACCTTTTTCTGCTTGCTGAGACTAACCTGAGCTCTCCTTATCTCAGTCTGGTCCTTCCAAAAATCTTTCAAAAGTTTGTGTCTTCGAGGCAAAAAAACTGAGATCTAAAAGAAAAAGAAAAAAAAATTTTTCTGTAATGAAATGAAACATTAGATGTTTTACATTGGAAATTCTATGACACTTAGGTGCTCTGTGACTTGCCTGATTTTAAAGATGGAATCCCATCAGAGATAGGTCTGATTTCCACTTAAATAGGTTTGGATAAGGATTTTCCCCCCTCCAGTTTATAGTTTGTGTAAATCAAAAGTTAATTATTACAGCTATCAAACGGGACTCCTCATTGCCAACTTCTCTGATGTTATGTGATTTCACAATGAGGAGAACAGGCTTGGGTATGAACAATTATTATTTCCAAAGTGTTAGAGCCGGGAGGGACCCCACAGACCTGAGAGCAAATGCTCTGCCAAACATGAGGCATTTCTCATTAAATGTAGCAGCTTCTCCCAATGTCTTTTAAGACTGAATCATAGGATATAAATGCAAAGCGAAGGATGTACGAAAAATTGTTTTAATTTTATAAGAAATTCGAAGGTACATTTTTGATCCATAGAACTTGCAGGCATTTTAAAGATTTCATGAAATATTAGAACCATCATGACTAATAGTAAAATAATACTTTTTCTTAGCAAAGGGCTCATCATTCTCTCCTAATTTTGCTGAGACTCCTCACAAGCTAAGATTCTTTTTAAGTTTAGGAGCAACACAAGATGATTTGTCTAAGGGAACAGACACCTACAGCAAGAGAGAAAAAAAAGTATTACACCTCATCATTGATCTCCAGGAAGGAGAAAAAGGTTTTGAGTTTGTTTTTTTTTTTAACATAAAGCAGGAAATCTCAGTTTTTCTTTTTAGTGTGCTATATTGCTTGCCAGATTTTAGAAATCACAAGGTAAGTTAACACTTGAAAGCTATACTAATCTATTAATAAAACTTTTTAAATATCTGAGATCTCTGAATAAAATTTTGATTTTTTTTTTTAACCCCTTAAATCAAGATAGGAGAATACAGATCCAGGAAAAAGTTGGTGGCTTTGGCTCACTGGAATAGATGGAGTCACAATATTTAAGATGCCTTTTAATAAAGCATGTGGCTTCAATTTTAAAAAAAGAAACCACAAAAATCAAAATGATTGACAGTTCACGTGTTATGACATACTAGAGTATTGAAAGAATAAGCTTGGAGTATCTCGAGTTAGGTCAATGCTATTTTACTAATTTGTTAGAATATCAAATTCTACCCTTTCCCCACTTTCTTTTCCCCCTTCTTAAAGAGCAGCAACCAGACATGACATCATTATCAGTTGAACATTTCTCATTTATAGGCAGCTTCAGGGCAAAGTATATTAAGTGGGGGGAATATATTAATTTAAATTATCTCATGGAACACAGAATATAGACTTGTTACTGTAAGAGACACTGCTGTTTCCTTCAAGATAGTTTTCAGGCAGGAGAGATTTCAGATATACCTAATAATTAGTTATCTATTATGCATGGAAAATCACAGAAAGTGCCATCAATTTCCTGATCTCTTCATGTATGCTATTTCAATATAGAAATGCATTACTGGTCAAATCACATATTTAATGAATTCACCAAGGCTCTGAATACTGGACTTGAGTTCAAATCCATGTGCAGATACTTGCCATGTGACTGGGTAAATCTTTTAACCTCTTTGTGCCTCAGTTTCTTCATCTATAAAATCCGGCTAATAGCACCTACCTCCCCAAGTTGTTGTGATACAATGAGATATTTGTCAAGCACTTTGTCAACCTTAAAGCGCTATAAAAATACTTTTGTTCCTTAGCTGTAGCACACTGTGGATAAAATGGGGAGGATGGACTCATTTTCCAAGCGGATGGATGGGCTTCAGAAATAAATCGTTTGACGTTCTGGTCGTAATGGAAATATCCTGTGTATTACAAATGTCAAGTAAGCCTGATTTGAAACTACTTCAGAAGAACCCAGGAAAAGTACAACAAACTACTTACTCTGGGGCTAACAAGTGGCTTGTTTATCCTGGGCACTGGGTGCCCAAAGGCCCGGTGTGCTGGCAGAGGGGTGTGGGTTCCTTGGGCCTCAAGCCCAGGTAACCTAGGTTAAGTGAGGTAGCAGAAGGGAGTTCCAGGGCTTTCCCAAAGCCCCCAGGGAAGGAACTCAGAAAGCAGAAGGTGAAACTCCAGAAATTCTGGTGTCTCAGCCGTGAGTCAAGGGAAGGCACAGCAGCGGCCCCATGACCCCAAACACCAAGTCCGCTTCATTCTCCATCAGTGGAAATGACTGATTCATGTGTCATCCTGTGCGGAGCCGGGTTTTAATTATTTACACCACATTCCCAAACTCAGCTTTTCCTCCCGGCTCCTTTCTGTTAATTCCAAAACGAGAAGCCCGAAAACAAAAACTTGTTGCTTTCTGACCTGGGAGCAACTCTAACTTAATCCTGCAGAGAACTCATAAAGGGGAATTACAGTCCTGACATCACATTTGCTTTTATAATCACATGTTGTTATGTAATAAACACGGGATTATTTTAATTGACACTATAGGACCAGGCACAATCCTCTTAGTTAATCCTAATTTTTTTTTTAAAGGGTTGGAAACTGAACTCAGGGAGGGTGCCCGCCCAAGGGGGCGGTGAGAGCCTCCCGACTCTCCCCTGCTGCCCCCCAGCGGACAAAGCCCCCTCCTCCCCCAATCCCGCCGAGCTCACTTGTCCTCGGCTTCCCGGAGGAGACTCTCCAGCAAAGTTGGCGGGGTCGGCTTGTCTGTCTGCCTCCCACCCCCAGCTCTGCTGGGCAAGGTCTCTCGTCCCCCCGCCCCGGGGTGCGGAGCGGGGCGCCGGGCGCCCGGAACCACACAGCCCGCGGCAATCTCCGCGGACTCCGGGAACGCCGGCATTTTAAAAACGACGGGCTGGGAGGTTTCTAGGGCTCGGCCCTCCACCGGCCCGGCCCGAGGGTCCGGGCTTGCCGTCCCGGGGCGGGCATCCGCGAAGGAAGCGGCCCAGGAGCCGTGCCGGCGCAAGCAGGCAGCCCCGCGGCGGCGGCCCGTGGAATCTGCAGCTCCGGACGCGAGCTAGCTGGCGGCGGACGCGTGTGGAAAGTGCTGTTGGCAGACCGCGCCAAGCCTCCGGCCGAGGCGTAGACGACGGAGAGCCATAGTGCTGACGTTGGAGGCCCAGCCCTGTGAGGTTGCGCCGGGTAAGTGGCGCTCCGCCGGGGAGGGCCCGCCGAGAGGGCGGGGGAAAGGGCGGGGCGGGCCAGAGGGCGGAGTCCGCGCCCCGGCCCGGCCCGCTGATTGCTGGACTGCGGCTGCCAATCTCCGAGAATCCCCCAGTCAGCCGGTGCCCTGGAGAGAGCCACTCAGATGTACGGTGTGTGCCCGGAGAGCAGCCCGAGACAGTCTGGAGACGGTGCAGCAGCCCGCAGCCCCAGCCAGGGAGTCCCCGCCGCTTTCAATGGAGGAGAAGCCCGGCCAGCCCCAGCCTCAGCCTCAGCCGCCGCCGCCGCCGCCGCCGCCCCAGCACAGCAGCAGCAGCAGCAGCAGCAGCAGCCACAGCCACCACCAGCACCCGCACCAGCAGCAGCAGCAGCAGGCGCCTCCGG
>JAJPUD010002106.1:51381-92595 GCA_023553655.1 Myrmecobius fasciatus | reverse complement strand
CGGGAGGGGCGGTGGCCGCGGGGGAGGGGGGGCCGAAACCGGCCACGCCACGCCACTCCACGCTTCAAGGGGTCGCGCTGCGGGGGGTGGGGGAGGAGGGCCTGCGCCTCCGGCTGTTAGGACCCCCGCCTTGGAGCCCGGAGAGCTTAGCGGGTGGCGGTGGCGGCCGCGTCCCGGGCCCATCCCGACTGGCCTAGGCGGGCGCCGGCGCGACCCTGCGCCGCCGAATTGTAGGTCGCCGGCGTGGTGGCCGCGTGGGAGACGAGGCCCCGGCCTTGCCCCCGGAAAGCAGTTTGGGGGGCGTTATTTCCTCAAAGCCCAGGAATCTGGACCAAAGCTGCTTTTCTAGGATGAATTGGGGGGAGCATCCCTTGACGGGTTTGAGGGGAGACGGGGTTGAGACTCTCGAAGCCCCGTAATAGGGTAAACCAAGGCTGGGGGTAGGTCTTTGGGGAAGGGGGTGGCGAATCTTTCAGGAAATTTGGCCCCACGAACAGCTCTAGCACCTTCTTTACCGCGGGTGGGAAGAGCCCCGGGAGGGCATTGAATGGATACCCGGGTTTCCATTTTAAGTACTTTTTGGCTAGGTTAACCCGGAGGGTCGGAGGCAGTTGAGCAACTAGTACTAAGTTAGTAGCGCTTCTGTGCTCGTCTCCGTGGGAATGGAAAATAGTTCGTGGAAACCTCATCGGGAAACTTGATTTTATTAGAACCAGGAATTTGAAAGAGTTGGGGGGGGTCCTGGGGGTCTGCCCACTCCACGCAAGCCTGACCAGCTCGGCTCTGGCGCTTGTGGGGAAACTTTGCGACCTGGTGCTTGCACGTTGGCGAGGTCGGGGAGGAAGCCTGGCCCCCAGGCCGGCCGAGAGGCCGCGGTGACGCGACTGTACGGTAGAGGGAGCCAGCGAGCCCTCGCGGGGGTCCGCGGGCTGGGAGGCCGGGTCCAAAAGCCCCGATCCTTTTCCAGAACCCTGTAGAACCGAAGTCCGTTTTAAGATGGAGTTTCGGGCCGTAGCACACCTGGCAGCGTGGGGCTGTTTAGCTTGAACGTGCTGCCATTCTTTTTGGTTTATAACTAAGGTTTGTTTTTTTATTTAGCCTGCTGAGACTTGGCATTAAAAAAATGTAAATGAATAGTCAAACAATTAGGTAAAATTGCTGGGCTCTTCTGGGTTTGATTTTTGAATTTCAGAGCTCTGCTTTATTTGAGATGCACAATAGCCTTTCACCGGTTCATTCTATTTGATAAAGCTATGGTGTCAGTCAGTTTTAGTTACCTTTGGGACAATTTGATATGAAACAAAGAGGTAAAATCCTGCTTTGATCATGGGCAACTCACCTCATCTCTAAGTTTCTTCCTATAAAGAGATCTCTCTGGTAGCCCCTTCTGACTTTTTCTCTGTCCTGGGAGAAATCCAGGCCTTTGCATAGTTTTTCTTGGTTTTTGTGTTTTACTGTGTCCCTTTTCTTGAGGTACACATGATCTATGTAATTTTTAATCAAGCTGAAAAGGTTGCAAACCTTTGTTTCTAAGACTCCCTTTGCATGATGTGCTTTGTAAAGTTTTTGTCCTTGGTTCAGAATTGCACAAGACTAGAGCCAGTACAGCTGTTGAACATCTGAGTGCTTATGATCTGAAGACTTTCAAAGTTTGCATGCCAATTAAAAAAAAAGAAAAAAAAAACAACAAATCCTTGTTTTAAGAGATGAGATTAAGATTTTTTTTTTTCTTAGAAAGGTAGGCCCAGAGGAACTTTGTTTTACCCTTTGGTAGTTTTGCAGAATGTAACAAATTAAGAGTTTTTGGTCTTCATTTTGGTTATGAGTCCTTAGGATCCTCTATAGATAAGAAACTGGAAGGGTAGCCCTTCAGTTCAAACCTCCACCTCATTGCCCATTTTATAGCCAATGTATTTTAAGTGTGATTCACCCAAGGGCATTTTAAGGGGAGTGAAGCCTTTTTAATGGTCCTTTTTTGGAAGCTGGTTTTAAAATATTTAATAACATTCTCATAGTTGATATTTAAGGCTTACTATTAATAGTTGTTATAGAAAGATTGAAGGACCCAAACTTTATATGCCTCTTCTAAAGACCCTCACTCTATTTCCTGCTTTCCACCATGGCCTTCCATGATAGAGAAGTTGAGTGCAGTAAAGCTCTATTGTAGAGGTTTTTTCCTTCCTGGCCTTTTGTGGAGGGGGGGGGGTTCCCACTGGAGATGCCCTTAAACTGTTTTTAAAACAATATTTCTACAAACAAAAAATAACCTACATACAAAGATAGCAAAACTTCAATGGTGTGATCTCAATGCTTTACAAAGCATATTGCCACTATTCTATTTCTTACTACAAAATTTGAAAAAAACAGATGATCCAAGTTCCATGCTCACCATTTAGTGATCACTGGAAACATCTAAAACTTGACTTGTTAGTTAGCTATTCCTCACCTAGCTATCTGTTTGAACCCTCTAATTATATCTGAGTACCAAATTAGAACAATTTTATGTTATAGAGCTTTCACTTCAGCCTCGACAATGAACAATTCCTGGTTTCATTACATTGGGTATTGTAGTTCTAGATTGAGATTTTGCAGAATTACTCAGTTTTGTTTTTATCTCTGTAGCCCAGTTTCTCAGGTTGGAAGAGTTTCATAAAGGTATTGAGATTTTGAAAGAATGCTAACATTGTAAATGATAAATTATATAGAATTTAGAGGTCTCATTTCTTTCCACAATGAAAATTGCTGAAGGGAGAAACTAGCTAATTGTGGTATATTGAAAAATAATCTTTGATAGGTTTCTCTCTGTAATATTTATACTCACTAGATATAATGCCATATTCTTCACTTTCTGGATTATTTAGTAATTGGTATCCGGTATAATTCACCAGAGTATCAGAATATATTTCTTTTTACTTAAAGAGAATCAAAGAGTAAAAATATAGATTGCCATGTAGCTATTATTGCAATCAAAATGACTTTTTTTTTCCCCTCCCCTCTCTTAGGCTATGGTGAACTAAATGGTAATGCTGGAGAAAGAGAAATATTGAAGAGCTTGGGCTCTGATGAAGCCACCAACCCCATTTCGAGGGTACTCAATGGCAACCAGCAAGCTATAGACACTAATCTAAATCCGAAGCAGACTGTGAAAACCAGTACCTTTGGGAAAGCAGGAATTAAAACCAAGAATTTCATTCAGAAAAACAGTATGGACAAAAAGAATGAGAAATCTTATGAAAGTAAGCCCAGAGACAACCAGTCTATAGACAAGGCCGATACAGTATCTATTCCAAATGGTGTTGTAACAAATAATTCTGGTTATATCACTAATGGCTATGTAGGCAGAGGGGCCGATAATGATGGCAGTGGTTCTGAGAGTGGCTACACCACTCCTAAGAAACGGAAGGCTAGACGCAACAGTGCCAAGGGCTGTGAGAACCTGAATTTAGTACAAGAGAAAATAATGCAGCAGGAGTCCAACCCCCCAAACTTCAAGCAGGGACTTGACACTTTCAAACCTGATTATAGCGAACAAAAAGGAAATCGAGGGGATGGCTCTAAACCCATTTGGAAGTACGAGGCTGGCTCCGGAGGAGCAGGGCGTGGGAAACCTGGAGTTGGGGATGTGCAGCGGAAAAACTTGGATACCAAGCCCAGCGGGAGCAGCAAAAAGTTTGACGATCGACCCAAAATCAAACACGCGACATCTGTTGCCTCCAAAGAGGACTCATGGACCCTATTTAAGCCTCCCCCGGTTTTTCCAGTGGACAATAGCAGTGCTAAAATCGTTCCTAAAATAAGTTATGCTAGCAAAGTTAAAGAGAATCTCAACAAAGCCGCTCAGAACCCTTCTGTGTCTCCCTTGTCATTGTCATCATCTTCACCGTCTGCTGGGGAAACTCAGGCCCAAACCTCAAGTCGACTGTCCCAAGTCCCCATGTCCGCCATGAAGTCAGTTACTTCAGCCAACTTCTCTAATGGTCCTGTCTTGGCCGGGACTGAGGGAAGTCTGTATTCTCCAGGGAATCAGCCACTGCTCACCACTGCTGCTAGTACTGTAACCCCCACTCCTTCTGGGACCGAGACCATACTCCAGGACATGAGCATAACTTCTACAGCCGTTGAACAAATTAAGCCTAGCCTTTTTATTTACCCTTCAAATATGCAAACTGTGCTTTTGGGTGCAGCACAGGTTGATCTGCCCTCTCAGACAGATCAGCAAAACCTGGGGGATATCTTCCAGAATCAGTGGGGTTTGTCATTTATAAATGAGCCTAGTGCTGGTCCCGAGACTGTTATTGGTAAATCAACAGATCACAAAGTGATGGAAGTGACATTTCAAGGGGAATATCCTGCCACTTTGGTTTCACAGGGTGCTGAAATCATTCCCTCAGGAACTGAGCATCCTGTGTTTCCCAAGGCTTATGAGTTGGATAAACGGACTAGTCCTCAAGTGCTGGGTGGCATTCTAAGGCCTGGGACTGCCATTGAGGCTGGAGCCTTAACCTTGGAGCCCAGTCTCACAGGTGACCTGCAAAAGGCAGACATCAGTAGTCAAGGTGCTCTAGTGTTTCTCTCAAAGGACTACGAGATAGAAAATCCTCTGGCCTCTCCTACGAACACTTTGTTAGCCTCCGCCAAAGAACAGAGGTACCAGAGAGGCCTAGAAAGGAAAGATAGCTGGGGTTCTTTTGACCTGAGGGCTGCTATTGTATATCACACTAAAGGTAACTCATTTGTTTTGTGAAATACTTTGCTTTTTATTTGTGAATTCAAGATTTTCTGTATGTACTGTATGTATGGTAATTGGGGAGTCACTTCAGGTTCTTTGTGCCATAAAAGGTGTTTTTTTTTTTTTTTTTTTTTTTTTGCATTAAGCACCTAGTGTCATAAAGAACATGCTGCCTATTAGTCTGGGATCAAAAGTATAGTGGATAGGTACTCTTTTTTTTTTTTTTTTTTTAAACATTCTGAATTCTGTTTTATTGAGGTATATATGGAGAGAGTTGAAAAAGTAACAGAACATTTTTCCAGCCTTGCCTAAATGTTATTATTCAGTTGTTTTTCAGTTATGTTCAACTCTTCATGATCCTATTTAGGGCTTTTTTGTTTGTTTTTTGGCAAAGGTACTGGAAATGTTTGCTCTCCCTTTCTCTAGCTCATTTTACAGATGAGGAAATTGAAGTCAAACCGGGTGAGTGACTTGCCCCCAGCGTCACCCGGTTAGTGTTTGAGGCTGGATTTGAATTTGGTTTTTCCTGACTCCAGATGCTGGACTCTCTATTTACTTTATCACCTAGGTGAGGCAAGGCAGGGGGACAGACGGGGGTCAGGTGGGGGATAGACGGACAGACAGATGACAACAACAAGGACACGCATGCTTTCCCCTAAATTTGTTTGCTGTTTTGAGCCCTTGGAAAATAATAAAATGGCTAAGACTTACTGTACTTTCTTCCCCTCAATCAAAATATACAGATGTATTTATAGCTTCTGTTGTAGACCCCTGAAGTTTTTACCTGCCCTATTTAATTTAAAACATTTATCTAATGACATCTTTTTAGACATGTTAGACTGAAAAATTTAAAGGGAAAATAACTAATTCAGTTGAGAAATTGTTTTGTTTCATTTTTGCACAATTTTCTGCATGACTATGTAAGATTTACTTCTTTGAATCACTTTTGACACTTATTATCTCTTTAATAGAATTAAAAATTGGTTGATATTTAGGTATTGAATTCCAAAGAATAGGACAACTTAATTGAAATAGACTGCATAGCAATTATTGTTTGAGGGTCTTGTGCATAATGGCTTGTTTACTAGAGGCATGTCCCAAACTGTTGGGAGCCGTGGTTTTTTTTAACACATCCCAGAAGAAGGTGAAAATCTGAGCAGCGACCTTTTTGCTAACAGGAGTCTGTTAGAAGAAGGGGTTG
Source organism: Myrmecobius fasciatus (assembly GCA_023553655.1). NCBI lineage: Eukaryota > Metazoa > Chordata > Mammalia > Dasyuromorphia > Myrmecobiidae > Myrmecobius > Myrmecobius fasciatus. The sequence continues at coordinate 86,665 of JAJPUD010002106.1, read as the reverse complement.
GGATCGAAGAGAGGGTAGAATTCTGGTGAATGTTTAGATCCAGAACTGGCAGAATTAACTGTCCTGTTTCCTACTGAGCTGTTCTGACAGTGAGGTAATAAAGGATGGGTATGTGTAATTCAGCTAAACTCTTCTCAAGAAAAAGACCCATTTGATAGACCTATCCCTTTTTGCTGAGGCTCTGTCTCAGGGTATTTAGGAACAAGAATTTTTTTTTTTTGACTATGCATAATGTGTGATTGCTCATTACTAATGCCACTGCTGCAAAGGAGGCTGGGCATATTATCTTGCCCCTTTTAGTGAACATAAGATATCCTTAGGGACCTTTAATTAAGGGATGCTTGTAGTGTTCAGAAGATAGCACAGATGAATTAAAAGTGATAATGTTGGTTGCAAGTGTCAGGTTGAATAAGATTTTTATTCTCTCTAAAGGCTTAGATTATATTGATCATTAGGTTCGTGGGGTTTTTTTTATTCTGGGAGTAGATCTTTCATGTGGCAGGTTTGTGAGTTGCATACTATAGGGCTGACTGAAGTGCAGAACCTGCCTCTTTGACCTTTTGAGAAGGGCCTAGGACAGTCTGTCTAGAAGACATCCCTTTGGAATGAAGATTTGAAGACTTTTAGGAACCAGCCTTCTAAGAAGGTCGGATATTTTAATAATTTCATTCTCTGAGATGGTTTTAAGCTCAGTTATTGCTTTATTTTGGAAACAGCCAAAAATCATTCAGCCTTTAGTCAGATGAATAAGAATGGTCATGGTGATAAGTCAGTGCTGTAAAATATTTTGTACTTTGAAGAGCACTTTTGAAAAGGTATTTAACTTGTTTGTTTGAGCTTGTAAATTAATTTAGCATCTGGCCTCATTGGGATGACTGAATGACCCATGCATATGTACAAATTCCAACAGCTTAAGAATAGCATTTTTGTTTTATGATTAATCACTTCTACTGCCTGCCTGCCATCAGTAGGATGCAGATCAGCACAATATTTGGCTCCTTTCTTCCCCTACTCTTTCACATTCTCCTCTTTGTAGCTTCTTTCTCTGTCTCTTGCTGGTAACCCCAATCCCACCCCAGTCCTCTTCATTTACCCAGCTTTCCCCTGCCTGCATTTCTGTAGTGTTCAACTCATGGATGTACACTCAATAAATATTGTTTATTTAGTTGTTTAGTATCTTAGGCATTGTGGAGGATACAGAAAAGAGTCTTGAAGCTCTGTCTACTGGCTCATAAGCCCCACGCTCTTCCCTTAGATCCTCACCTTGTTCTGTCCATTTTTAATAACAAGTGCTCGAAATATAAGTATCATGGTTCCAGGTAGTTTTACAAGTTTGATAGATGACTTGAGGGATAGAAATCACCAGACACTTAATTGAGCATCTGCTGTGTGCCAGAAACTGCTAGATGTTGGAGTACAAAGGCAAAAAGTTGTCCTCTCCAGGAGCTTAGTTAGGTAAAGTGCTTTGAGGATTGAGAGAAGGGATCCAAGAAGGGGATGATAGGAGAGTTGGGTCATATTTTGTCAGGTAGTCTGAAGTAGGTGCTTGGTGTTGAGTAGACTGCTCAAGGTTCAGTTTTGAACTCCCTTTCATGCTGATACATTGGTTTCTGGCAGTCTCACAGCTTATTGAAGCTAATTGTTTCTGATCTTCATGATATAGGCCTTCAAAGCTGGTTGTGGATTTCATTCAAAGTTTGATTTTTAGATTTGCTCTTTTGAATGTCATAATTGACCTATTGAGATTTTTCAATGTCTTACAGTCCCTTGGCTTTGTCAGATTGTTTTATACTAAATTCTTTTAATGTATGACATGAAGAAAAACTGATTAGATGATGGCTTTAGCCATTTTCTTTGAAGTAGAGTCTCTTTCTTGAGTGTTCTTTGCAGGTTGCCCCCTGACCAATGAAGAGAGACAAGAGATGGAGGAAAGGGGAGTTGTTAGTCATTAAGTAAAAGTTTCTTGGTATTGGAAAATCACATTATCAAGCTGGGTAGAATAATTTTGAATAATTCTTAAAATACCTGTGTAAAGTATGTGTGGCTAGAATAACAAATGAATGCAGAAACATCTCATATCTCCTAAAGTACAGGATTTCCACTAAGGTTAAGAGAGCTGATCCCAGGTTGGCTTTTGACCTGACATTTGTATTTTCATGGGGGGAGCCTGTAAGGGATGGGAGCAGGTTCTATGGTTGTGAAACATTAACAAAAACTAAAACTAGAGACTGCAATAAATAGTGTGTTGTTTAGACTATCAAGTTGTGGAATAGAAGGAGAATTCTGGGAATTAATAATGTAAAAAGTAGAAATGTTCCAGTGTTTCTCAGTGTCATACAGGGTTTTAAAGCATCTTGTCACTTTTTGGTTCCTCTGTGGAGTGTTGATTTGTCCTCTTACAACTGTCTTCTTTCATCCATTTGTTCACTTAAAGTGCAAAAGGCATACTCGGCTCCTTGAGACAGGGGTGGGATCATTAAACAGTTCTCATACTTGAGGCGGAGACATCTAGATTAGAGGAGGGAGGACTTGGTGTGGAAAAAGGAAGGAAAACTTTTTTGTGCTTTTAGGCCCTGAAGCCTAAGAAGCAACAACATTGTCTGTCCTAGGCATTAAATAGTTATTAAGTGAACTAAGGAAGCCAATTGGAATTATTATTTTTTTTTCTTCAGAAGAAGCCATTATTCAGATTTATTTAGGATCTCCTTTTTAATTCTGTCAAGCTGGGACAATATCATCTTTTGGTATTAAAGTTGAAATCAACTTCTTTGACATGACCCTGGTTATAACTCTGGAGCATCATCTTGGAGAGAATTAAGTCTTGAATAGCTGCTTTTTCTTGGCTCTCTGCACTATTGATCCTTCTTTGGGGTGTGTGGGTAGTAAATGGGAAGGTCTACTGGTGAGAGTTATGTTAGTTCTGAATTAGATAGCATTTGTCTTCTATATACAAATTGGTTTAATTAAATTATGCAAGATACTGGCATGAATGTATTTTGACTTTTTTTACAAGTTGACAATATATTTGTCGAGTGTCGTTAAGCAATGCATTTTGTAAGTGAATTCCAGGTTTTGGCCTTGTAAATGCCAGTATCTTTCTTGTAACCATTATATAATGCTCTGGATGTTATTTAGCATTTTATTAATGATAACTGAAAGTCAGCTTTAGAAATAGGGGGCTACTGAAGTATTTTAAACTGCCTCCAAGCCACATAACAATTGCCTGTGATACTTGTAGTTTTCCATGTTTTTATAGTTTTTCTGTCTATTTTCTCACACTGACAAGCATTTTGCTGCTGTCAGACTCCTATAATTTCTTAGGCAAGGTTGTTACTTGCAGTCTTTTCAGAATTAGGAAACCTGACAACTATTGAAGGATTGTTAGAATGCTTAAAATAAACATAATTTCTTAACTACATCATTGAGTTTATAGGATAAATGAGCTCTTCAAATATAGGTAAGGCAGTTTCCCTGAAACTTTATTGGGATTACTTTATTGTGTATTTTGTTGTATGTCTGTTTAATTGTATGGTTTGATTAATATAAACTGGAAAATTCGGCAACTACTTTTCTGCCTACCTAGATTGTGGGACACAAGAATTTTGGATCAAAGTTTACTCTTAACTGCTTCTTAGAGATAGAATATGAGAGTGAGATCTGCTGGTGCAGTTAGCAAAATTCTCTTTAATTCAGCAAATATTTGCCATATACCTACTGTCTCTGTTATAAATTCATAGACTTGTCCCCTAAGGAATTTATGTTCTGAATCTATACTTAGATTTTCTTTCAAAAGTTTTTCTTCAAGAATTTAGTAATAGTAGAACATCATATTTTCTTTTTCATTTTTTTTTTTAAGGGACAGGGCAGTCATAGAATCACATTCTTTGGTTCTGAATAACATTTGAAATTAGTGGAGTCTGGATTAATGAGAATTAATTTAAAATATAGCTCCTTGAGGGAGTGAAATCAGCCCAGAAATTAAAGGTACTATGTGAGGATGTTTTCCTTTTCCAATACTGTCCTCAGTGGTGGTGGTCCTTTAAACCTTAGGAAGACTATTTAGGTATGACAGTATTTGATTTAGTTGGTTATGGTGGCTGGTGATACAAAGAAAACCCATTTAGCCCCTGAATTTATTTCTCTTGATAGTATATATGGGGAAGGGAGGACTCGGCTGTCTCTGAAGCCAAACAAAATATCCCCTTTCTTTTTGGAGAGTAACAGTTTTACTCTAGTAATAAAAGCTGATCCAGGGAAATATTAACTTTCAGTTGCAAGCATTCAAGTAAAATTGGTTTATGATAACCATTTTTGCACATGATTAAGTAGTGGAAGGTTTCGAGAATTCAGTATTGAATGACAATGAGTGCACATCTATAGATTATTAGATGGAGCTTTAAATTGCAGCTGGTTTGAGAATAATACTAAGAATTTTTAAGCTGCTGATAGGGGAAATAAGTTACGAGTCACAGGAACTATGACAAAGAGGGGAGTCTCATTAATTAGGCTTATTTCATTAATACTGATTTATTGCTTGGCTAAAAGTTGGACTGGCTCCTAGTTAATTTCTTACCTGGAGGCTGTCAAATCTGAGACCTTCATTAGTATTCCAAAATGTAAATTACAGGCTAGGGTTTCTTTCTTATTGGTGATTTAATTGCATGTAGGCGGGTTTAGTTGGCCCCCCCAAAATATTTAAAACTAAAGACAAAATAGAAAAAGAAAGGAAAACTAAAAAGAACAGAACTTTTGTCATATACCCAGCACATCATCAGGGAGAATTCAAAATATGTAACAATAAATTTCCATTTCAAGAAAGCATATATATAAAATGGAAGACATATTTTTTCACATTCTCACCCAGATAACTAAATCTACACATACATGTATGTGCATTTACACATAGTATATATGCATCTAAAACAATATTAATATGACTGATGCAAATTTCTCTGAATTGCATCTTTTTAAGTTTGACTTTTTTTTTTTTTTTTTTTTTTAATTCTCCCATTGCTTGTCATTGTTGGTCCCTATACTTTGAATGAGTACTTTTTCCTCAGAATATATACAAGGAAAATCCTCATTAACTAACTCAAGGACCAAGTTTAGTTGTGGTTGGATTTTGTTATATACTGGGATAAATCTGTATAATTTATTGAAAGGTGATGGTTTGATTTGTATGATTATTGAAAGACAGCTGTGTGCACATCATCCAGACTTCTTTTTGGTGAGTGATTTGTAAATTTAGGAATTTTTCTCTTTTTTTCTGCTTGGGGTAGAGAAGAGTTGAAGAGCAGTTTTATGCAACTAATCTGAAGAGATTAGCTGACAGTTTTTCTCCTTCTTCCAAACCAGCCCACAAGTATATATGTTTGCTTCTGTTTTAAGTAAAATATAGTGCCCCCAAATCAAGTATTTTTTAAAAAGACAAATTTAGACTATAATACAAACTGTTCACGCTTTCAGGGACATAATTTTATTGCAAAAAGTGAGGTTGACTTGGTCTGGAATCAGAAATGTTTGGGTTCACAGGTTAATTTCTTGTGGTTGAATTGTGGTCACCTAGAGCTATCTCTTGGCCATCATCCCTTGCACAAAGATTACTAAGTTCTAGTTGTGTTAATGAAGAGGAGAAAGTCCAGCAACACTTTGGCAGAAGTTTTCTTCAGAGGCACGACCTGTATATGTAATGTGGTGTTTCTATCAAAGGACTCTCTTCCCCTTCCAAGTGAGGTGTCTGCTTAGTAGTTGGTTACTTTGGGCCCTTGGGGATGATTTTCTGCCCAGAGATTCAGAGACCACAGGTAGTCTCTGTCTCTACTCCTGGTTTTGCCTAAACCTTGTAATTCTCAGGAATGGAGTCTTTCACAGCTTCTTAACCCTGAACTACACTATGCTCGGGGCAGGGCTTTTAGCTCCTTTGGGGGGCTTTGGCCAGTTTTTTTTTCCCTTCACTTTTCCCAGAGGATTTGTTGAGTAAAATATTGCCATGATGCCATTTATTGAAATGGGAATTTTGTATTCTTAGATGTTTTAGAGAGTAATATATAGAATTAATTATCTAGTGCATTTCAGTGCATCTTTTATTAAGTGCTTGCTGGGTCCTTGGAATAAGATAGAAATGAAACATGTCTTCCCATTTGATTAGGGATGGAGAAAGACAATTTGCAGCATGTGCTTAGGTAAGCAAATGAAGTCACTTCCAACAGGAGGGAGCAAGCACACATGGAGAGAATCAGGAGGGAATCTAGAGATTGTAAGAGCTACAAGGGAATTTCTACAAAGGTCAGGGAGAGCTTTCCATGCCTGACTGGAGACGGGTGGGAGCTAGGGAAGGTTTTTGACTAGTGGTCAGACTTGTACTGGATCAAACTGTTGATTTGGCAACAATGTATGATGGCAAATGAGAGAAGAAAACTTGAAGATGGGATGGCTTTGACTGCCCAGTCAATTGTATGAGAAAAGAAGGGGGGGAGAAGGGGTTACCTGTTTTTTTTGAGCTAGAGATGTCAGTAGGATTATGCAAGTATTAATGATAGTGACATGAAATGAGAGATCACTCAAGCCAAGGAATCCTAGGATCATCATTTAGGAAGGTGATCAGTGAAAATAAAGAAAGGCTTTGAATTTAGCTTTTAGAGATATTGGAGAGAACAATTTCAGTGAAGTGATGGGGGTGAGAAACCCTTTTCCAGAAAGGTTAAGGAGTATAAGGGGTAAAGAAATGGAGCCCATGATTTGTTGGTGACCCTCTTTAGGAGTTTGGTTAAAAGGCAAGAAAAATATAAAGTGAAAAGAATTATACTTCAGCTGTATTCAAGGGCTTATCAGTCCTGTCTGTGGAAGTGGATAGTATTTTTCACTAGGAGCCCTTCAAAACTATCTTGGATTATTTGCATTGATCATGATAGCTAAGTCTTTCACAGTTGAATCTTTACAGTATTGATGTTACTATGTACAATGATCTGTTCACTGTTGATCACTCTTTTCACTTCATATGGGTCTTCTCAGGTTTTATCAAAAACCGTTCCCCTCCTCTTTTCTTATAGCTAAATAATATTCCATGTGATGTTTTATTTTTTCCTACTGAACTATTGATATTTTCACATCTGAGTTTTGTTTTAGGGTTTAGGCACTCTAGGTTGTGAAATGATGTGTAGTTCCCCTTAATGGAGTCTGCTTTTCCTCTGGTTGTAATTTCTTACAAAACTTATGAAATGCTATGAAATTTGATTGCAGATAACCCCCTTATTCTACCTCCAAAGTGCTTGTTGTATCTAGTTAATATTAGTACATAATTTTGAAGCCACTTGGTGGTGATTTGCTGGCTGGAACTTGTCACAAGATGACTTCAGGAAGAAGGGCATTACATTCTGAAGCAAAGGGAGAAGAAACTTTTCATCTCAGCACCAACCTGTGGCTTAATTTTTAAATACTTGGATTTATTCTGTCCTCAAGAACTGGAAAGTGTTAAAATTTATTTTGTAGTATTTTGAAGTGGGGTTTCTTTTCATGCATACCCTAGCTCTAAAATCCCATGAAAGCAAATCTTTGGTATATGAAGATAACAGATTAGATTACCCTTTATTTAATAAACACCTGTCCACTGACAGTGGGCCTTCCAGATTAAGCATGTTAATTCAGAGAACAGGTTATTAGGAAGTAAAGTTCACACTGATGGTAAAGTATTTGTATGTTAGCATAGCCCATGTTAAGAAAAACACAGACTTACAGTCCTACTGTAAAAACAACTATTATAATTAGCATACTTTTTCTGGCCTGCTTATTTACCAGATAAATTTGATTTTTATATTGGTAAACTAGGGTGGTTAATACCATTTCATTCAGGCTTTAGCAGAATCATTCCAAACAACTTGTTCCCCAGACTTAAACTTCTGATTAAAGAGAAAGTTATTTTTCTTATGGTTAGTTTTTTTGGTTGTCTTTTGTTTCTCCATCATTGATTTCTGAAAATTCTACCCACCTGATCTTCTAATCTTTTCTCTTAATAAATATTGAAAGGAGGGGGGATAGTTTCCTAAAATCAGTCCAGGCCTCACACTTACCTGGCAATTATACAGTATGTGGTGCCCATCCCAAGGGCCTCCTGCTTCTTGCAAAGAAAGCAGAGAGATGTTTTCTCAACTCTTCTTGGGGCCAAGTGTAGTCCTAAATTGTACACTGGTTGTAATCAGAGTGAGTGTCTCCAGCAAGTTATACCTTTTTCATAGAATCATTTGATCATCTTGATCCTTTAAAAAAAAAGGATCAAGATGATCAAATGATTTAAAAAATTGACTTCTTTGATAGTCTTAGAGTACTTCTCATGGCTGTTGGCTCTGTTACTCCATAACAATGAATTTATTTCATGTTTATTTCAGTGATGCACAAATACCTGAGGTTTTTCACTGAAACTGACAACCGATCTGATCATAGACAGCAAGATCACCAGATCTTGAATATAAACAAGAAAAAAAAAACTCTGTTCTACCGGTAGTTTAATTGCAATTATAAAATAACTGCTTCCTAAAATCAATACTTGGAAGTTCGTAAGTGATACCCCTGTCACTGGTCCATGTTGCAACAGAAGTAGTAAGGAAATACCCTTACTCCCACCCCAAAAGAGAAGAGCCCGTTCTGGACTCCAGGATTGCTTTTTTCGAGGAGTTCCAATAAAAGGTTATTCACATTATCTTGTGATTTTAGAAAATGGATGGTCTTAACATTAAAAATCAAAATCTTTTTCTTGTTTTTGCAGAAATGGAATCTATTTGGAATTTGCAGAAGCAAGGTAAGTACTGAGGATTGGGTAGAATAGAAATTATCAATACCAAAAGTATTTGGGAGAGGGTTGTCAAGGCTGTGTTTAGTCCTCTGGGGGCCTCCCAGATTGGGGCAGTCTGTAACTGACTCTATAGGAGCATTGGCAGCCATAAGTGTTGCTACATGTGAATCTGAGAAAAGTGAATGGGCAGGATCCTAACCCTCAGTAAGTTCATAGTCCCAGAAAGTCTTAACAAAAATTTATTTTATTTCTTAGCTTCAGACCAATTAAAGAATTAAGTAGTGCTTCTTCCAGAATTTCCTTTCTCCTCTTTTATTTATATGGGAACAAATGCTTAATCCTGAAATGTCCCAAAAGGTAGGCTAGGTAGGAGAGAGATCTCTCTCATCCACCAACTCGATTAGTACTTGAATTTCTTGATTATAATTCCTGAGAGTAACATGGGGGGTTTTCTTCTTGGCCCTGAAACTTGGTGTGTGCTGAAGTTTTTTTAAAAGCTAAATTCAACATAATGGAAATGGAACATTTTACTTTTTGTGGCCCTCTTTTCCCATATATTAGTGAATGTGAACCATCTTGAAAGTAAAGTAAAGTTTGAGAATCCAAGTCACATCCAAACACGTTGACAAATACACTGAATTTTGAGTATTCATATATCTTTTGGCTAGTTTTGATTGTATTTTAGGCTATAATATTGGAGACATCCTAAGAACAATTTCTAAAATACCCAGAATTAGACACATAAGAAAAGGCTTTCCAACCTCCTCAGCTCCCTAGGTACTGAATGATTTGTCCTTGGCACCCAGCGTCAGGGGTGACAGTGCCCCTGATGCTCCATTTTTCTCCCAGAAAACCAGGGCTTAGCAATCTTGGAGTTCATTAAAGGTTTAGGGACAGGGTTTTTTAGTCAAGAATAAATGAACGTATAAGCAAAACTTGAGCCGAGAGCTTTCAATATCCTGGTTGCCACTCTCCATTGTCCACACAAGCTCCCAATATTTAAAAAAAAAAAAAAAAAAAAGCCTGCCTTATTCCCTTTCCTGGGTTTCCTCTTTGGTTATTTCCCTTCTTCTTACTAGTTTATCATCCTTCTTGTTCCATACTTTATGTTAGGGCTATTCTGTCTCCTGCCCTCCCAGATAACAGTTGATTCAAAGTGCTGAGAGAGGCTGCAAGTGCTTGCTCCTCAGTGGTGTGTCTATTTGATAAGTACCACAAATAGATTATGAGATATTTCTAGAGCCAATTTCTATTTTGACCTTGTACAAAATGAAGTAAAATAATGCAAAGCCAGATTGATTATAAAATCTTACTTTCAATATTCCTCAAATTTTTTTTCTCTTTTAAGTGTTACTGAACCGAGTAAGATTAGATGTCCATTTATCCTCATTTCTGCTGTTACTTGTTGACACAAAAATTAAGGTGGATATGAACCTCCGCTCTCTAGAGCTTTTCTTTAGAGAGAAGCACATAGTTTCTGTTATCTTAAGTGGGTGCTAATTTTTCTTGCAATTGAGCCAAATCTATATGCAGGGTAGTTAGGAGGCAGTGATTTAAGTGGAAAAAGGAGGTTATGAGGCAAGCATGTTCACAGCTCACACCTACCCAGGAACCTCAGATTTCTTCTCTCCTATCCTTGGACTAGACCCAAATATTTGGTCTGGAATGAATATGGATTCTGTTAGGTTCATTTTCATCATTAGTTAGACATCTGGGATGATTATGTCCTGTATTTGAAGCCCAGATACATTTCTAAAATAGCAGTTTATAAAAGATACCAAATTGGGACCTTCATGATTCCTCAAAAAGTAAGGCTCTCTCAAGATGGGAACAGGACCCCACCCCCACAACACACATACATCCTCTACGTGGATATTTTTATTACAGCATGTTTCCAATGTCCAAGAGACATTGAGGATTTTTTTTATGTTGATGTGGATTAAGAGGAAATGGAACCACATATGATTAAAAAGAACTAAAAGTTCTGCCAAGCTTATGTTTTAAATGTGTGTGTGTGTGTGTGTGTGTGTGTGTGTGTGAATCATTTAGAAGTGATTCTCTAATTGCACTGATCTCTCTGGACTTTTGAATCTACTGTTGAGTTGCATTGGAACACATTGCAGTGACATTGCAAAGAGAAAGTTACGTGGATTGTGATGGTTATATGTGAGAGAATCTTGAGCAACAGTTGAGGGTATTTGTTTTTCTTAAGGGGAGTCATGTCTTTAGTGTCATTTCACCCTTTTTTTCCCTCCCACAGATCCCCAAAGGATAATCACTTATGATGAAGCCATGGATAGTCCAGATCAATGAAGGCAGCAGGACAGACAGACAGCTGCCTGTTTGTCAGCTTTCTGCAGCATCAGAGCCGCTCAAGGGGGACACAAGGCTTTGATGCTCCTTCTAGATCTTCAGTGCAGCAGAGGAACCATAAGTAGAATCACAGGATAATATATAAAAATATATATATAGTTATTTAAAAAAAAAAAAAAGAGGCAACTGAAAGTAATTAGACTTCTTAAGGAATCAGAAAATTTATTTCAAGAGACTACACATGGTTATTTAATCTCCGGTACTGAGTAGATTTTTTTTTTCTTTTTGTTAGTTTTTGTTTTGTTTTAAAGAGTGAATGCAAGTGATTAATGAATACAGACTCAATACACAAGCGTGGTTCCAAAGTTCCTGCTGTCATCAACTTGGGCAACCAGTGACCCACTGGAGAGGCAATTCCACTTTTAAAGGTCTCGGTTTCTTGTTCTGTGACTAGTGATACACGAATCACAGGAACCCAGAATGATTCAACATTTCTCCCCACTCCTTCAGTCTTTTTGTTTTACTTTGAACCCTATGAGAATGCTGGATAGAAACGCCTTGAAGTTTGCAAGGTTGCCTTTTCCAGAAAATGGTTTGCATGTTTTGCCCGGAGTAAAACAGCCTGTGGGATGCTGGGGAAATTGTCATCTAGGGGGGTTGGAGGGGATGGAAACCCAACAAGTCTGGAATAAAAGGTGGTGCACAGTTGACTTGGCTACAGTGACACATTGGACTTTTACAACGAAGAATTCATAGGAGTGTCATTTTAAGACAGGTTGCAGGACAAGTGATTGGTTTAGTCATTTAACATACAAAAAGACTGTTCCCACCTTCTTATCTAACTGTAAGTAGGAGCAAAAATATACCCTGCTTTTCAACTGTAGGTGCTCCAGACTTGCTCTATCTAACACTAAATGTGCTGGGGGTTTTCCTTGTTTTTCATCAAAAATCTTAAGAAAAAAACATGTTTATATGTTCCTTTTCTGCAAACTCCTTATCCCTTAACTTTTTTTTTTCTTAAGTCATTTTAAAAAACAAAAGAAAAAGGGAAAAAGAGCCCATAAGAACTAAAATGTTTCCATATTTGTTTCTAGCCAGTGAGGATGAAATAAACCTTGCCCCCTGGAAGGTAGCCTTTTCTATTTTCCTGCAATTTGTGTACTTCTGAGCTATTGCTTCTAATTATCTCTTTAAATATATTTTATTACTAGAGCAAAAATTTTTTTAAGGTGTGGAATGTGAAACTCTGGGAAGACCTTTATGGCAGAGAGAGCATAAGCCCTGGCTCCCCATCACAGCCATCCTGCGCACGGCAGCCCGTGTGTAACTTGCTCAAACGGTTTTTTGCTTTTTTCTTGTGTTTTTTCTTTTTGTTTTTTGCCTAGGTTGGGGGAGAAGGAGGGGTTGCAAAATCAAGGGTCCAATATAAGATCAGCCAGGTGTTAGTAGCAAAATCAATTCTCTGGCCTGTTTCACCATCACAGGTACTGGAATTTTTTTTTTTTTTTTTAACACCCACACTTAAAATACAGGTTCAATAGTTGGGCATTTATTTAGGTGGAAAGGTATCTTCTAATAAGATTCGATTGGATCCTATGGGGCATTAGGGGGGAAAAGTAACTTGTCTTGCTGGACCCCTTCTGTTTAGATGTGTCCAATGTTTTGAGAGTCTAGCATTGATGGGTTGTCATTGATGGTTTTGTTAATTATTTAAGGCTTTTATTAAGATAGTTCCTTGAAAGAAGCTGTTGGATTCAACATAGGATAGAGAAACTAAATATCTTTAAAAGTCTGCTGGTTTCTGCCCTGCTTAGATTTTAAAAGTATAAGCATGGATTGCCAACTCCATTTTATGTAAACAAGCTTTTTATACATAATATATATATATATTAAAAAAAATAATAACTTATTGTATCAGTCCAGGTTCAGAAACTTGTGGTTGGCCAGTTCCAGAATAGTTTCATTTCACCTGTAAACTGTCTCACCTTTACAAATGTTGTAATTTTCAAATGTATAATATGTTTACAGATGTGCCCTGCATCTAGTCTGCCTGTGTTCCTATTTTAATTCTGTTGAGTCTCCTGCCTGCTTGCCAAAAGCTAGGATGCTTCGGGCTATTGTACAATTCCAAGCAGAGGCATCCTTGAGCTTTAAAGCATTGAACAAACTGGAAAATGCAGCATAATACTGAGGTGGAAGAAGTCTGTGTTTGTGTTTTTTTTTTTTTTTTAAATAAAAATTTTTAAAAGTTAAAAAAAAAAGTCAAAACATTTAAGATTGCTTTAAAAAAAAAAGGATCCAGTTTGTTTTACTGGTTTTAAAGTTCTGCTGTGTGTTTAATTGCCTTGTGTAACCACTTGCCGCCTTAGGGCCAGATTCCATTTTTTTCCTTCTCCCAAGTCTGTTTTGCTCACCTTCAGTTTTGAACTTGTCTGGCCCATGATTGTCTCATCCCCATCCCATCCCCATTTCCCAGCAGCTTTTCTGGATTTAGTCAGGTTCAGAATGAAAATTTTCACTATACACATTTTTGTTTAAGAAACATCATTACCCTAGCAAATTTAAATCTGACCTTCCATATGTAGAAGCAAAACTTAATGAGTATTGAGGAAACACTACTTAGCCTAAGGACTTTCAAATAAATTGTCAAAAGGTAATAAGCAAACTATGTTGGCCCCTGTCTTCCTTGCTTCCTCTCTGTCTCCCAATCTCTCTCTCTTCCCTCCCCACCCCTCCACCCCTCACCTAAAGGTAAGGGGCAAGGAATAAGGAGAAGACTGCCCTTCCCTCTTCTTCTGCACAGGTAGTGGAGATTTGTACTTCTGGACCTAACATTTCCCCTTTTTCCCCCCTCCATTGAAGTTTAGCTGGATTGTATGGTTAGATTTCCATAGTTAGAAACGTTTGTCTTTCTGGAAACCTTAGTGCCCTTACCACAATAAGTCAGTATTTCTGGGCATTGGGTTAATGGACATTTTTGCTGAGGGACAAGCAGGACATTAGAATAAACCTCCTTTGTGCTGGTTTTGTAACACTTAACTCTACTTGTCTGAAAAGTTTCTTAGGTCCTTACACAATTCCTTCCAGAGCACTTATTAAAAAAAAATCTTAAGAGTTAATCTGTTTTCTGATTATTTTGTGTAAACTTTAAAAACTCAGCTGTGATTAATTTAGCACATTTAAATAATAATGTGTTATTGTTGGGTATAATGAATTTTCCTTCTACTCAGAGTATTAGTACTGTAGCATAAAACCAAATACAGTTTGAGGGATTACATAATCCCTACATTCTAAAGACTGAAAATAGTGTGTTTGTGTGCGTGTGTGTGTCCTGCATGTGAGGAGGAGGGAAATGACAGGAAGACTTGGGAGTAAAAGAATGTGTGTAAAGCATTAGTATTCAGAGAACAAACTTGTATTTATTTTGTGCCATTTGTTTTCATTATACAGAGTTGTCAGGTGGTTTTAATCTTTTTTAAAAAAAAAATAAGGTAGTATTTGAAATATGGCACTAAGAATGAGCTCATGACCTATTTTTTTAATAGCTATGAAGATACTAATTAAGGGTGAAGAATTCTTTAAAAATCTGTCTTGCTTGTAAGCTCCTATGTCACATACCACTTTGCTGTAAGTGTCTTGAGTAAATTCCTTTCCCCCATCCCCCTTAAAGACAGGGTGTATTTATCTTTGTTTGCTTCCTCTCCCACCCAGCCCTGCTGAAGTTAATCACATAGATAGAGCCTTGCTTTCCGCCTTTCCTAGTGACAGGTTTCATAGAAGGGATATGGGATGTTCGGAAATATCATTTTGCTCTTAGTTTTTTGGGAAGGAAGGCCAGACAAAGCAACCGACTTGTGGATTTTGTCTTTCTGTGAAATAGATGGCCTAAAAGCTGTTGTGTTTTCTCTTCTGTTTTATCACTTTGGGGCTTAGCTAGTCACTACTCACTTGAGAATCTGCAAAAACTTAATCTTTATAAGAGCTGCCATTTAAATTTTTTTTTTTTTTGCATGGTATGACAGACACAACTAACCTCGAAGTTCTAGGGGGAAGCATTCCCACAGCCAAGTCAGGCTCGTGGTTCAGCTGTAGTAGCTGCTGTTATCCCACACGAAATCATCTGGTACCTTCTCATTCTAATTGCTGTGAACTTAAAAAAAAAATTTCAGAAAAGGCATTTGGTGCAAAATTATAACAATATCATGCACTGAATGGCCCCTGGAGAGGGATCTGGACTGATTGGCCACAGCTGAACACCAGGGCTGGGTGGTCATCCTGTTCCTCAGCCCTTCCAACCGCATGCTTTCTTTCCCAGAGGAGAGTCAGCTTCTACAGAGAATCTCTGACTTGACCACTGGTCCGCTTCCTCGGACAAGACATGCTCAGATCTTTGCTGTTATCCCAGCTTCTGAAGAGAGCGTGGAAGCCTTTATTTTCATATGCATGTCAAAATTGTTACACAGGTGCTTGTTGCAGGGCAATGTGTTTGGCCAATATTGGGAGTTGGGGAGAGAGGTCACAGTTATCTTTTCAGGTCAGGCTGAGAAGGCTGCTGCGGTAGGGACTAAGGTCTGTAATCTTGTCCTTGGTGTGGCTGAGGATTTTTCATTTAACTTGGGTTATGCTGTTGTACATCTTGGTGTTTTAGCTCTTTAAAAGAAAAAAATAGGAAGTGAAGCTAGAAGCTGAACGGCTTCTCTTAGAATTTGCACAGGCAAATCAATCAAACCCTACTCCTTGATGCCAAGATTATGAAACCCAGTGAGTGAAGTACCAGGATTGTTGGCAGTTGTGAGAAGGATGTCCAGGCCCTGTTAACAAACAGATTAGCCTGTACAAATTGTGAGAACCATGAACCAGGACTAAAGAGAAAATGAACAAAATGAGTGATTTTGCTCTTGTACTACATTTAACCGAGTTTTGTAATTCGAGATTGCACCATAATTTCATCATACTACAGGTAGCTTGTTTGCAGTCTTAATGTCCTTACCTGGTATAACAGCTGAATTCCAGAGGCAGTATAGATAGGGGTCTGTGGGGTATGTGTACTTGCAAACCGGTTTGCTGGCAATGAAGCAGTTCCTTCTGAATTCCTAGGAGCATGTGGCTAATAGGTGCTGGAAATCTTTGTGGAAAATCTGTCCCTGAGGGTTCAGGGATTGGATTTATATTTCCTTTTTTACACTTCATCCTAAAGCTTTGTTTATGTTCAGAGTTCTAAAGCCATTTTGAAACCTAGTATGTATCCCTTTTTTACAGCCTTATTAACAACAATAGAAACAAACAAAAGTAAGTCCCATTTGCATTTCTCTGGTGTGAACATTGTATAGGGCAAACTTACCAATCTTAAGCCCATGTCAAATTTGCTATTTGCCACTGAAACTGTTGGCTTTCCATTACAGTCTTTCCTCAGGTGCTAAATATGTGTTCCAAAAGTGGATACTGCTTTTAGGAATTTCCGCTTTATTCTTAATGTCTTTTATTTTATTTTTTTTTTTTTTGTTAGGTGTTGTAAAGATTAAGTATTTTAACAAGTGGTTTGTTTTGATATGTAAATAAGAATTATGCCTCTTTAATTTGACCCTGTTAAAAGTCTAAGTTTGTTGTTTATTCTTTATTGAGGAACCTCTCTTGACCTTGAAGACATTTCATTGTGTTGCTGCATTTAAGAATGGACTTACAACTATGTTCATGTTGTCTTGGGTTAAAGCTCCTGCTGCTGCTATGAGTAACTGAAAATCAAGAATGTGATGCACTTTTTCCATGAACAATACGCCATGATTCTTTCTAGGTTGCTTAGGCCCCTTATCTGCAGCACAGCCACTAACTCTTAAGAGTGAATAGAAGACTGTTGGAGAGGAGAGGAAAGGGGGAGCACATCAGTGGAGGTAGCTTACCATGATACCCAAGATAGACAATAACTGGGCAACAAAAGCAGTATGAACCTGTTACTGTAAAGCTTTTTGGCCTTAAAAAATCCCACCTTTATCAAAAATTAATCCCTTTTATTTACCCACATAAGCTTTGCCCTTGTTCTTCCTCCCGAGTCAGGAGAGGGAGGCAGAGGGGGTGGGGATGGGGGGAGATTGTTTAAGGTCAAAAAAGAATGTGACTTCCTGGAAAAGAACCTTGAACTCTGTCACCCTGGGGGATGACTTTCCTTAATGTGATGAATATATAGATTGGAAATTGTTGTTGAAGTGCTGCTGTTAGACAATTAGACTTTAATATCCTCATGGTCTGTATTTAAGAGAACTTGTCCCTTTTTTGAAGGGGGTAGATGTTTGCATTACCTGGTGAACTTGTAATTGTGGTAGTCTTGGGGGAGAGAGAGTAGGGCAAGTGCTCTGCAAAGACAATTTCCCCCCCCCCCCATATTGCATCATTCCATAATGAGTTGACAAAAGAAGTATCTAGTGAGCACAGGTAAATTCTTCGAAAAGTAAATGGAGACCGTAGGGAGATTCATTCCTATACCAGAAAACACTGGCCCATGAAGGGGTACTGGTAACGCTTGCTTCGGGAGCATTTTTTGTTGGGTTAGACTCCAGGGGGACTGTTCCACTAAATCTGTTGACTTGGACCAAAGGTAAACCCAGGTATAAACAGATTAAGTGGGACTTGTCAAGAGGGAAGAGACATTATTAAGCGTGTAAGGGATCTTAGAGGAAATTGTTATACAGGGAAGAAAACACCAAATAGGGTAAGAAATCACTTCCTTTATCCCGTGAATGTGGGGATGAGAGGAAAGTGTAACCTAGCCTTACCTAGTCAGATTTTTTGAAAACAATTTAAATCTTGCCCATGGTATGTAAATACTACAGAGACAAAAATCTGCCTGCTTATTCAGTACATTTTCTTTAGCCAGAGTTTTATATTTTTATATCAATGTGCCTTGCATGTGTATTTTTTTAAGGAAAAATTAGATCTTTTAGTAGTTTCTGAGGTCCACGTTCTTGCCATTTCACGCTGAATGATGAGCTCACCCTTTGATCTCTGTGGTTATTGGTCCTGTCACAAACTGGAACTGCTTTAGAGCTGGGGCAATTTATATTTTACTCTTAATGTGTTAGTGGCTGTTCTGTAGGTTGTGAGGAGAGTCCCAAGAGTTCTCTCTTCTGGTCCTTCCCTCTTCCTGCTACCTGCTGGCTTTTAGCACCTTCCTTGAGTCATGTAAAGGCATTTCTTGTGTTTCTTTTCAATGTTGTCCCTGCCCCTTTAACCAAGGGGGTTCTAAAACGCTTTGTTGTTTGCAAAACCCTGGGAGGATGGAGCCAACTTTGCTCTGGAATTCTGTGGGAGCTGCATTTTCAGCTCTCTCCAATTTAAAAGTTTTTGTTAAAATACAGCACCTTGCTTATCATTAAATAAAAACAAAAATAAAGAAAAATGCTTGTCTGCAACCATTGTCTGGAAATAATGAACTGTGCAATTCTCGTTTGTTCCTTTTCCCATCACGTCTCCAGACTTGCTCTCCCTAGTGTGACTTGTTAGCCTCTGTACTTGTGCCAGTGTGAATGTGAACGCTTTGCTCGCATTACTTCTAAGAAACGCATTTTGCACACTCGGGTTTTGCTGAAGCTCCGTGAAAAGGTTAGTAATAAGCAGATGAATAAAGCTATGCACATGTTTTGAAAGTTTTGTGTCTCATTACCAGAAGTTGACATCCTCTGTCCCTGTTATTCTCCTGGGCTGCTGTTTAGCTATGCTATCTCTGAGGGAGACTATTAATTTTAAGACCACAGTTCTGGTCTAGCTTGAAACTACAGAAACGGGAAGAAAGAGCACTTCTAGTAGCAGACACAGTTTGGAAAGGAGAGCTTGGCTTAGAGCAAATGTCATTCTGTTGGGGAGATCTTAATAATTTTCCCATCCCTGTGCTATTGCTTCCTTTAATAAGAAAGAATTACACCACTATTTCTTGGATCAAAGGAAGGGATGTGGAGTAAATTGAAATGAAGGGCCGCTTCATGGAAGCTTTGGCCAATTTAATGTTTTAAGTGTAAGTGGGTTTAAATGTAGGATTGAGTTATTTTCACACTTCTAACATAGTTTTGGTCAAGTGTACAAATAGAGGAAGTGGACTTTGAGATTAGTTTAGCTGCTACAGTCACCCAAATTGGTCTTTGGGTGTTTGCAGAGGAAGCACAAAACCGTCTAGGGAAGTTTGTCCCCTGACAATTGCCCTTGTTACTTAGTGTAGGAATATGGGGCCAGTTAAGTTGCTGCAATTTGCATGCACTAAATAGCTTTACTTTTTGTTGTGTTTTTGCTTTAAAAAATATGTATAAATGTCCTAAACTGGTTTAGTTAAACCATTCTTTAAAGATTTCTCTTTTTGAGGGGTAGGGGGTGGGTATAATTAGCTTAGGGCCTTTTGCTTAGGAAAGGCTAACCATTATGGTAAAGAGAACACTTAACAGTTTTTCCTTCTATGCTCTTAGATCCAGCAGAAATCCTTAGCTAATGTTACAGCTGTTCCAGTGTACAGAAGAGGGCTATTTTTCAGTCATCACACGTGTGCTTATGTACCTTCTGTGGTTTTGGAATCCACCTGGAGGTCCTTAATGTGTGCTGACTTTAAAAACACCGGCAGATACATCCCCCACCTCCCTCTTTTCTGTATTGTCAGTATTCATGGCAGTCAAGCTAGGCTATTATCTACAAACTCAGGTCCACTTGTTTGCATGGCCTGAAAGGCAGAAGTGCCCTTGAGTGGACAGAGCCTATTCTAAAGCATTAGTTTTCATTTGTATCCAGTTGCAGTAAAACCTGGGAGGGGGGGGTTTTCCTGAACAACTTGTTTA
Organism: Myrmecobius fasciatus; assembly: GCA_023553655.1. Classification (NCBI taxonomy): domain Eukaryota; kingdom Metazoa; phylum Chordata; class Mammalia; order Dasyuromorphia; family Myrmecobiidae; genus Myrmecobius; species Myrmecobius fasciatus. The sequence goes on along the minus strand of JAJPUD010002106.1, from coordinate 66,760 downwards.
GGAACCGAGTTCTTAGTTTGAGGGAAGGGTGGGATGCCATGGGGTATAAATACTGAGGTTTTCCCTTCTCCCTTCTCCTGCCTCCCAAGTAATTTCATAAAGGGTTCGACAGTGTTACCCAGTCGCAAAGCCAGGCATTTTCCAAATTTGAGAGCAGTGACCAGAGATGAACCTTTTAGCTAATTGCTTAGGTATTTGCTGTAGTTGTATCTGACATCATAGATCCCAAGGAGGGTCTATGTCAGTTACATGACATAATCTTTTTTTTTTTGTTGATGTCTTCACATCCAGTGTTTTAAAAAAGAAAAAAGCTGCGTGAATTTCATTTACTCTGCTGACCCAACAACAGCTCTGCAACCGTACCTAGATTTACTTATTTTATCGGGAAAAAAAACCCCAGAAAATTTGTAGATCAAAGTAATGTAAATTGTTGAATAAAAGTTTTAAAGTTTATGAAGTGTTTGTGTATTCCGTTTGACCCTTTTCTGTTTGCTGCCTTGTCCACGCCTTGTCTGAGGACAGCGTGAGTAATGACTGTGTTATGGCTTCACTGTTAGGCTTTTTCAAGATGAAAGGATAAAGGATTTGAAGGCCCAGATTGAACAAGCACAGATCATCTCCCTTCCATGCCCACAGTCCTACCAAGTTAATCCAGGTAAAAGAATAACTCCTGGACTTTAGACCACTCACAGTAGTGAAGAAGATAAACTTATGCTACTTGGCTGATTGTGTTCTTGTCATCCCTACCCACCAATTTCCCTGTGCAGAATTTAACCCATCTAGAAAAAAAAAGTGTGGAATTTCTCTGGGAGAATGAGAAGGTGTTGGATAAGGAGTATATTAGATTAGTGCACATCGGTGAGAGCAAGGTGCTAGGGAAGCCAAAAGTGGGTTTGTACAGACCGTTCAGCTTTCCCAGGCAGCCTGTAGCTAAAAGACATCGTGGTCCTAATTCATAACTGGGTCACAGCAGGGTACTAGGTACACAGGATGGATCTTTTAAAAAAATCACTTCCTTTTATCCCTTCATGTGGAGATAATAGGAGTATATAGCTGAGCTTACCTAGTCTTGAGTTTTTGATTTACGTGCCTATGGCATGTAAATCCTGCTAAGACAAAATCTGCCTGCTTATTCAGTGCATTTTCTTTAGTCGGAGTTTTCTGATTTTATATCAGTACTCCTTGCACGTGTATCTCCTTGAACACATTGCTGCTATATAAATGTAGTTTTTTGGTGACATTTGAACCCTGATTTTACAAATTTCTTGGAAAGCAGTTGAGGGATATTTCTTGGACATAACTGGAATGAAGTACAGTCATTTGGAAGTCAGTGCAAAAGCATTAATGATCAAAGCTTTGCCCTGTTGTCACAACTGCCACAAGGATATTAGGTGTCCTTTAAAATAGTATTCATTACCATTCATACTTTGCCTATGGAGGGAACACAGCCCATTTAAGTGACTAGAACTCAGCACTTTGAGTGACTTCATGGAAATAGACCCTCGGTGCTTATTTATCTTGAGCCCTGCAAACTTTGGTCTTTGTTTTTTTTCTTTTAATGACATTTATTGAGAATTTTTAGCAGTTCACAATCAAAATTGATGGTTTATGAGCAGTACAATGAAACCCATTATTCTTTTCAAAGCAAGTAATAGAATGGTTTTAGATTGCTAGGGGCTTCCCTCCTCTCAGGGAATCTTACTGCTGGATGCGGCGGATTGACTGAATCTGGGAAGTCTGGGCGTGAGAGCCCCATTCTTTCCAATGCTTATAGTCTCCTCCATGGTGATCACACTCCAAGATATACTGGTACCCACGGTATCCAGGATATTGGTAGCAGACCCATCTAAAAAAGCCCAAATAGTCACCTCATTACTGAAATGGAACAAAAGCCAGATCTTTCTTGGAGACTCAGCTAGAAATCTGACTAGAACCCAAGCTGAGAAATGGAGTTGATTTCATTTCTCAGCTTGGGTGTGAAGGCCATCTCACCCCAGAATGCTCTGGTAGCCCCTCTTCCCATATGTGCGAAAAGTACTTGCTGTACTTGGACTAGAACATGAATGCGGAACTACATGATTGCTTATATGAGAAAGGGAACTCAGAACCTCAAAAGCCCCATTAATAAGTTAAAAATTAAAGGCATTTTTAGGCATCTTTAGTGCTAAAATGGTGAGTAAGTGTAATATGACCCCACGAAGGTATTTCTTTGAGCAATGCTCACAGGATATGAGTTGCAAAAAAAGCTTCAGAGATCGTCTGTTTAACCTCCCCATTTTGCCGATTTAGGAAACGTGCCAGTGGAGCTAAAGAGATCAGTCATGCAGATCCTAAGTGTCAGGACTGGGATCTGAAAGCAAGGTCTTCTGACTTCCAGTCCAATCCTCTCCAAATACAGATAAGGATTCCCTAATGTGAATGATCATGGGCGTGAGTCCACTGGTGCCTGAATCCCATTTCTCACTTACGCTCCACACTGTATCTTCATGGAACCAACTTCATTGTTGCACCAGCCCATGGCCTGCAAGGAGGGGTAGTCATCGCATATCTCCCACTGGCGGCCAATAAAGTTTTCTTTCTCAAAGATCATGATCTTGGATTCCTTATGGTTCTGTAATCCAAGAACAAGAGAACCTGGAAGTTGCTCTAAAACTAGCATTATTTTCCTCAATGTTTTGTAAAAACTATCTTAAATTAGTTGAAATAAATATAAGCCCAGATTAACCTTTACTTGATTAGTGTTTTGGGACTGGAGAGGGCTTCGTGGATCCTTAAATGAACATTTATTTTTTGATTATCTAGATCTCTGGTTCCATTAGAGAAAGAAACTCCTGGAATAGGGGAAAGAACTCCTCTACCATTCAGGTGAGGTCCTGAGAAATTGTGGATTATTCCTGGTCACAGCTAGTGCTATCAGAAGCAGGATTTGAATTTGGGTTTTTCTTAGGCCAAGGCAATTCCTCTATTTGGAATTGCCTTTCAAGTGAATCATAGAGTTTATCCTTTCAAAGGTAGGAAGTGCTTTTACAATACCTGATGGTCGCCCAGCCTTCCTTGTCCATTCCCAGTAACAGAGTCCACACCTTTAGAAAACAGCCTGTTCTGTTGTGGGACAACTCTAACTCTCAGAAAATTAAGGAAATGTTAGGGGTCAAAACAGTCTTGGGCAGAGCAGATGAGGCACATCCTGACCAACTTCAATCACTCGTCCTGTTTTTGCAACAAGCAAGATGGCACCCAAATATAGCAAAGAGGAATAATTTGTCTGAGGAACATCCTCTTTGCCATCTGTAATTAACCGTTTAAGGTAACAAAGGAATCTGGTGGGGTGTCATGTCATGCCTAGGTTGCCCCCTGCCATGAAGCTTTCAGTTTACCTGAGGGGAAGTTGCCACTAGAACAGGGACAAATAATAGCACTAGACTGCCCTGGGAGAGAAGGAGCCTCCCTGACTACATTCTCCTGGCAACCTCATCCCTCTTTCACACTCGTACCATGATCTTCAAGCTACTCACCGCAGAGCAGATTGGTCGGAAGGACATGAGACGCTCAACGTGGTAGGCGTTGCTCCCGCTCCAGGCTTCCCAACGTGGGTATTCTCCTCTCTCCAGGACAAACTGCTGCCCACAGAAGCTTGTGTGTTCATAACCAACCCATCTGTGGAGAGGCAAGTCAAGTCAGAGCTCATAGGGACATAGATATCATTTGCTTAGAAGATATTGGCTGCTCCACGGAAATCATCCAGGATGCAGCAGCCACAGGAGTTTATCCCAAGCAATAAGAAATAGTGATAATTCACATTTTTACAATTTACATTATTTCATCTAAGTAGTGCCTTTGCCATAATGGCACCAGGAACCCACATGGGGAGGGTGATTGATAGAATTTTTGGTTTATTTGTTCCTCTGGGTAACTTACTGCACTCCAATGAAATGCTTAAGAGTTTCTTGGAAAACTGGTCTTCCCCTGGTTAGAACCCAAATTATAGATTTAGATCTGGAAGAATTCATCTAGTTTTAGAAATTATCTGGTCTAATCTGATTTTTTAAATAGATAAACAGTCCCTAAAATGTAGGTTTGTTATGGTCATGTTCAACTTTTTATAATCCTATATTGGGGGGATTTTCTGGCAAAGATTCTGGAAAGGTTTGATATTTTCTTCAATTCATTTAACAGATGAGGAAACAATAAGTATCTGGAGCTGGATTTGAACTCAGCGAGATGAGTCTTCCTCATTGTAGACCCAGTGCTCTATCCATCATGGTGCCCCCTAGTCGCCTGGATCTGGGATTCAAACTTTGACAAAATTGCGAACTCTTTCTGCTTTTTCAGTCACCTAAGAGACCCTCCAGTATCCTAAGAATGCTCTAACTTGAGAACCTCCCTTGTTTTTCCCAATTCCACAATCTGGTGACTTTGTCTTTGATCGGTTCCATCACCCTCCCTGCCCTTTAACTAGCTGCTTTTTCCTTGAAGATTCATAACAGAGGGATTATAGCCATGGTCTAAGGGAAATTCTAGGTGTTATCCATTTCCTTGGATTACCCAAATCCAGAGGCCTGGAGAAAATTCCAAGTTTTGGGCTCTTCTTCACTCAACTGACCAATTAGGTGACAAGGGGTAGAGCTCAGACTCTGGAGGGAGGAAGTTTTGAGTTCAAAGTTGATTCCTTAACACTTATTAATTTGGGCAAGTCATAACTGCCTTCCTCAGTCTCTTCATCTGCAAAATGGGGATAATAATAGCCTCTACCTTGCAGGGTTCTTGTGAGGATGAAATGAAATATCTGTAAAGCACCTAGCCTAGCCTGGCACATTATTATTATTATGTGACCCCACTCTAGTTCTTCCCTCTACACTCCATCCTGCTTTCCTTATTCTGGCACCCATCAGTGAGCCAGTCAATCTTTCTCTTGCTGTCAGTCTTTCAAGTGTGATGACAAAGTGGACTTGTGAGGAGACAGGACAGGAGAAAAGGGTGAGTTTTCTCATCAGAACGGCAAGGTTGACCATCCACAAGAGGGCTCTGAAAGACCGGGAGTTTAATGTGGAGCTCCTCTCTGTGCCATAAGTCGGGAAACCCTCCAGCTTTCTCTGACCTGGGCGGCTAGAATGAGTTCTCTGAACCCACAGGTCCAAGAGGATGGGGAGGTCTCTGGCTGCCGATCTCAACAACTGACCCATGCACCTGTGGCAAGCCACATTCTCTGCCCTGCTGGCGAGGGACCCTAGGAGCCAGGGCACAAACAGTATACTAACCCCCAACCCACCTCCAGAGAGGCTGGATTAATGGGAGAACTTTCGGGGGGGAAAATCTGCCTTTGCAAAGTGGTGTCTCAAATAGGTTGCAAAAAGAGGAATCAGGAAGATCTGCATTCAAATCCTCCCACAGATACTTGAGCAAATATGGGCCCTGGACGTGCTATTTCAAATGAGACTCAGTTTTGTCCTTTATAAAACAGGCATAATAATAGCACTTACCTTACAGGTTGTAGTGAAGATCAAATGAATATACACACATAAGCACATAGAGTACCTTGCAGATGTTAAAATGCTAACTGACATTAGGACCCTGAGGTATGGAAGTGCCTCACCTGTGGGTAAAAGGTGGAAGGAGTAGAAAAGGAACTGAAGATATTACTCTGTAATGGGGCAGCTCCTGTGGCACTGATCTAATTATTCTGACTTCACCTTTACTTGGGGTGCTTGCTTCTTTAATCTCCCTGGCATTATCAAGCTCATTTTCCCAACTTCCTCTCAAAATCTATAATTCTGTCACTATGGGTTTTTGCCCTAGCAAAATGGAGCATGACCCATCTCTCACTTTGGAGAGATAATCTCTGAGAGTTAAGGGAGATAGGAAGGAAGGGAGAGAGGTGACGGAGGGAAGGAGAAAGAAGAGGAAGGGAAAAAAAAGGAAGGGAGAGAGGTGACAGAGGGAGGGAAGGAGAGAGGAGAGGAAGGAAAAAAAGGAAGGAAGGGAGAGAGAAGGAAGGAAGGAAAAGGAAACAAGCATTTATTAACCACCTACTATGTGCCAGACATTAATTTCATCCTCATAACAACCCTGGGAAAGAAGGGCTATCATGGGGCAACAGCACCAATTACAGGGTCGCCCAAGAGATGGGAAGCGCCTCCTCACAAAGCCACAATACTATTGGCCCTTCCCTTGCTCCCTCCTATTGAATTTGTCCTGGGGAGCACGGTTTTGGTTCTGGCTCTGGGTATGTCCAGAGAAGGTCATTTGCGCAGAATTGCTGGGCTGCTGGACACTCACGCGCCACACTCCACCTTCAGGGATCTGATGTTGTCAAAGCTGCACTCGGAGACATTGGGGCAGGGGCCTGTGAACTCCACCCTCTTGCCCTGGAAGTTCTCCTGGTCATAGATGGTTACCTGTGACACAAAGAATCGAGGATGGGAAGGAAGACATTTGTCAAATGGGAAACTGGGCAGATAAGGAGCTCTCTGCCTGACCTTGTGCTCCCGGGCACCGGAAGGAAAGGTTTTTGTGATAGGGTTTTTTTTGTTTTTTAAAGCAATCATAGAAATAACCCAAAATAGTTCAGGAAGTTGTCGATTCCTTTATTTTATCTAGTAGGGATTAACGATAAATAAGGACATCATTCCTGGTGTGCAGAGAGGGTCATGTAACAGGTTCCTTGATAGACCTTGAGAGAAGGATTTAAAGTGGGGGCTCTCACTGATACCCTGATGCAGTGGCAGCAAGAGCAGGTGCCAAGGACTAGAATGGGAGCAAAGGAGCAGAGACCCATGATTGGAGGGAGAGCTCTTGAGAAGAGACAGCAGAGGCCCTTCCCATGTCTGTGGCTCCACATCCTAGGATCGCTTTGACTATATTTTCTTTCCAAAGATAACTCATCAATGTGGCAATATGTCATAAATACTCCCAGGATCCCCCACCTTGAGCACAGCCTTTAGAATTCTCTTTCCAAAAAAGCAGAAAATGTCTTTCCTTTCTCCTGAGGTCTTGCCTCATATGTAGCCGTGGGCTTTGGGGCAGCCCTGCTAGGATTAGGTGTGCACAGGGCAAGAAGCCAGCTAGGATGGCCTAAGGAATCATATTTTTTAACATGACTTTCTAAAATATTTCCTCTTTCAAATGCCAGGAAATCCCATTCTCCTTGCCATGGAGGTATTTATTTTGTTATAAATCAACTGCTTTGGGTTTCACTGAAGGTCCAGAGCTTCTGGTGGATGGCACGGCCTCAGCATTAAGACCTTGCTGAGGGTAGACAAATGCTTTGCTTTTCCAGGCTGCTTTGGATAGCCAACTTTTATCAACTGCAACTGCCTGGCAAAATTCGCCAATATGGCGATGGCAATGGGCCACGGCACCTGCCCTGGGACTCTCCCAGCCTCTGAGACCCCACTTTCCATCATTTCCTTTCACCAAAATAAACAGAAATCCATTCCCTGGTTTTCCATCCCCAGGCTTACCTTCCATGGCCCTAGAGGCCCAGGTAGAGGGTTTGTCTGAGCCATCCTATTAGCTGGCACTGTTTCTGCAAGAGAAAGCAAAAGTCGCTTCTGGGGTCCTGACTCGAGACAGAGTTCCATCCTTTATTCAAACATGACTCTCTCTATCTACCTCCCACATGCCCCTTTTGGGGGCAAAAGGAGGAAAAATTGCTATGAGCTAACAGACAGAATTCTTACAATGGTATTTGCGGCCTCAGTTGAAACTAAAGAATCCAGAAACACAAGATTAAGACCTTGGAGTTCTGATCCAACTCAGTAATTTTACAGAAGAAGGGATGGAGAACTGGGGATCAATGGCAATGCTGGGATGAGAACCCAGTGCTCTGTCCACTACAGAGATGGTGTGCCCAAGCAAGAAGAGTGCTGGATTTTGTATCAGAAAGAACTGGGATTCAAATCCTACCTCTAACACATTGTCTCTCTGAGCCTCAGTTTCCCCCATCCATAGCATGAAGATAATAATAGCATTAAGTATCTATGTCACAAGGTTGTTGAAAGGCTCAAATGAGGCAGCATTTGTAAAATGTGTTGGGATAGTCTGAAGAGTCTTGGTTCTTTAAAAGTTCTTTCAAAACCTGGGTTTGAATCCTGCTTCCAACAATTAATACCTATGTGATCTGGATCATCTCATGTCCTTTGGCCTCTGGAGAAGGAAGGAGATGAACTAAATGACCTCGGGGGGGGGGGGGTCTGTCCACTGTCAACTGAGTTTATGAGCCGGTTTCAATACTGAACTAGCTGCGCTATATGGGTATGTTGCTCCATCTTCCTGGGCCCCAGCTTCTTCATTTATAAAGTGAAGAGGATAGACTAGGTGGCCGGCCAGCTCCATAGCCATGATCTTCCTTTATAAACCTTAGAGTTTGTGGACAGGTTAGTTATTGTTATACATTGTCTATAACCAAGTCAATCCTAAAAAGGAGTTACATGGATATAACCATCCTCTCTTTGCTGGTGGAAACATCTTACTTTATTTGTAAATCAGCATTTTGAGGATTCTCAGGAAGCGCCTCCTTAGTTGGGTGGAGGAAAGGTAGATAGGAGGAGGTCCCCAACCTTCAGCCTCAAAGTTCTAGGAAAGTAGGCAGGGCTTGGTTTACAAGTCAGGGGAAGCTGGTTATTGGGCTCAGGATACATTAATCATCTTTGCATTTTCCCCAAGGAGCTATTTTCAAATCCATTTGAAAGCTGTATGACCCTGGGCAAGTCACTTAATCCCGAATATGGAAAGAAGGAAAGGAAAAAAGGAAAGAAAGAAAGAAAAAAAGAAAGGAAGGAAGAAAGAAAGAAAAGAGAAAGAAAGAGAAGAGGCTATAAATGAGAGGCCTAATTATGAATTGCTTTTTAGATTTATAGTTGCAAAGGAAACTGGAGGTCACTGAGTCTACCTCCCCTCATTTTACAGATGAAGAACCTGGGGCTGAGAAATTAAAAGATTTGTCCAGGGTGAAACTTCTAATAAGTATCTGAGGCAGGATTTGAACCCAGATCTCCTTGACTTCCACTCCATCATTCCATCTACTGACATAGTATTTAGAGGTTCAATCACATGGTTCCTGTTGCTGGACTTCAAGGGAGGTTCTTTTGCAGATTCATTTACAAAGGAGGAAACTGAGGCTCAGGGAGGAGAATAATTTAAAATCATGATATTTAGAACTGGAAGGAACTTCACAATCATCTAGTACAAATCCCTAATTTTACAGAAGAGGAAATTTGGGTCTTAGGAAGTTGAAGTGACTTTAGCTGAAGCCAAACAGCTAATAATTATTAAAGCTAGGATTCCACCCTTCGTTTCTCCTGCCTCCAAATTGGGCCTCGTCCATGATCCCATTTTCCCCCTGTTCTGGGATAGAACACTGGTTCTTATTTCAGCTTTGTCACTGACTCCCAAGTCTTAATTTCCTGTTCTCTGAAATTAGGGAGTTGGTTATGGTCCTGACTTTTCATGAGACTGGTCCAAGGTCATACAGATAGGAAGTAGTACAGCTAGGATTCAAACCCAGGCCTGGCCCTGGGACTCAAGGGAGAGACCTCAGAGATCTCCTAGCCCACCCCCTCATTTCAGAAATGGGTCCCAGAGCCGCCAAGTGGACCTGCCCAAGATCATGCAAATGGCCCGTGGCCGAGCTTGGATTCGATCCTGGGTCCTGAAACTTCAAATCCCCGGGGTAGTCAGCCTAGTACCAGGGGATCATGGAATGATCTCATCCACTTACCTTTTTACAGGTAACTGAGGTCCACTATGTTAAATGACTAGAGCACAGTCACACAGCTAATAGGTCTCAGAGCTTTCTGATTCAAAGTCCAGCACTCCTGCTTTCCTTCCTCCCAGGGAGTCAATACATAAGTAATACAAAAGTAGGAACGGGCTAAGCTTGCTGATCCAGTGACTCTGTTCCTTTCATGACACCCCCCCTCCCATCTCTGTCTTTGCCCTGGCTGTTCCCCCTTCCCTGGAGTGCTCCCCTTCCTCACCTCTGCTTCCTGGCTTTCTTCCCTCTGCAGGAGGACCTTCCTGAGCCCTCACTGCTGGGCCCTCCCTCTGAATTACCTCCACTTCCTCTGCATACATGTACAGTTATATGTACATGATTGTTCACCATTGTGAACCCCGGAAAGCAGGGACTGCTTTGGCCTTTCTTTGTACCCCCAGAGTTTAGCACAATGCCTGGTACAGAGTAGGTGCTTAATAAATGCTTGTTAAGTGACCAGTAAGCTGTTTCAGCCAAGTCACACTGGAATTAAAACCAGGATTCAGTGCATGCAGATAATCTTTTGGGAGTTTCCTGGAAAAGTTCATTTTGATACGTGAGGGAGAGAAAACCTTTCCATCCCAGGGACCTGGTGCTGGTCAGGTGTAAGCTGCCCAGGGGAGCTGACTCATTCCAGAGCCCGAAGCTGATTGGCTGGAGGTGGGGAGGGATCAGAAAGGAAATGCAGGGGGTTTTGCTTCAGAGCTGTTCCTTCCCCACTAAGCCAGCAGACCCTCATTGGCTGACTTTGTGGGGTTCTGAGTCCTTTGAAGCTTTAGTTTTTAAAGCTTTATTTCCACCCATCCCTTCCTAAGATGGAGAGCCACTTTAGGCGGTGGGGCCCAGCCAAGGCAGAAATTCAAGGACTCAGGCAGTTGGGGTGAAGAATGCCGGACTAGGAGTCAGGTAACGCAGGGTTTTCAACCCAGCCCAGGCACTAAATAACACTGTGGACTTAACCAAGTCTGTGAGTGGCTAATTGGTGGCACAGTAGAGCAAGCCTTGGACCTGAGTTAAAATCTCCAGTTGGATACTTGCTTTAAGATCCTGGGCAAGTCACTTAAATTCTGTCTGCCTCAGTTTCCCCATCTATAAAACAGACTTATAATAACAGCAGCTACCTCCCAGGGTTATTGTAATGATCAACTAAAATAATAATTATTAAAATGCCCAGCATGCAGTAGGCACTACATAAAAGCTATTAATAATACGAACTAAACTTATATAATGTTTCATGATTTTCAAAGCGCTTTCCCAAAATTGCTTTATTTAATCCTCAAAACAAGGTAAGGTTTATTAATTGTCCCCATCTTGCAGATGAGGAAGCCGAGGCAGACAGGTAAAGTGACTTGCCTAGGGACACACAGCAAGTAAGCATATACAAATCCCAAACTTCCTGACACCAAGTTCAGTGTCCTGTCCCTTCTGTTTCCTGGGGGCCTCTGTTTTCTGTAAAATGAATGAGGTTTCTTCCTGCTTGATGGGCAAAAAGTCAATGCTTGAAGTCAGACCACACTTCCCGACAGCCAGTCTTACGATCTGCTTCTTCCCCCAAGCTTTTAAAATACCCCTCCACTTTTTTTGAGGATCCTTCCGACCCTGCAGAACAATAGTCCAAATCTAGCTCTGACTCCCTTCTTGCAGGGGCCCTTCTAGGAGGTCAGGGCTCCAATCTCCAGCCCTTCTCCCCTCAGTATCTGCAGCCCTACTCTTCAGTCCCAAAGCCCTGAGAGCTGGGGGCTAGGACTGGGGGAGAAAGACCAGCCAGCTTCACTCACCGAGCTCCCTCTGGACAGCCTGGGTCTCCATCTGGTACCAGTTCAGCCCGGAGCCGGCCTTTATATAACCCGGCCACCTCTAGCTGGTCAGCATAATGCTTTCTCTGCCTAGATCTCTAGGTGATCCCCTGGGCTTTGGGAAGCTCAGTCCTCTGGGTTAGGGCTGTCTGGGTTTTTGTTTAAAGGGATATAAACATTCCTGGCCCTTGCTGCTGTCTGTGGACGTGTGCCCGCTGTATATGGGCCACATTAGGGGGGGAGTTGGGGACAGGGGCTCTGCCCTCTCCACACCTCCCTCAGAACTCGGCTGGAGGAAAGACCTTTTGCTAAGGCAGGTAACTGAGCCTTAGCTTCACACCTAGTGCTCCAACTACCTCATTTTACCCAATTAGTGCTTGGATGACTGAAGCCCCCTGCATCCTTAGTGACTTGTGGCTGCTCAGAAGAGTGAGCCTCTCATCTCAGAGCTTCCCAGGGGCTCAATTGTCCTGTTTCTCCAAGCAACTACCTTGATTCAATATTCCTCCTTTCCTAAAGCGACTTCTCTCCCCATTCCTCTGAGCATCTAGGACTGATCTAGGATCCCGAACCCATGCCCACCCCTATGCCCACCTCATCCCCATTCCCTCCACTCAGATGACTGAGCCCCAAGCAACTTTTTTTTTGTCCCTGGGAAAAAGTGCCTTTAATGAATGAAAAATGACAATATGCCAGGCAGGCTGTTAAAGGGCTGGGGCTGGGAATAAAAAGGCAAAATGGGAGCCCCTTCATTGGTATGTTCTCATAGCCCTACCTGCTTCTCACTTCCTCTTTGGGGCTTTCACACCCAGCCCAGGGATGAATCTGGGGTTTGGCTGAGAGTCTGGTGAGCGGCGGCCCTGACTTTTCTGTGTGTATGGAGGAGAGGGAACTGAGACTCCCAAGACAGAGAAGTTCAGGAAGTCGACTGCCCACCTCCAGCCCCACCGTCCTAGCCCTTCTCAGTGGGCAGGGACTGCCTGGCTTTGGCCTTCATGTTCCCTTTATTGTCCAGTACCCCAAATAATAAGCGCTTAACAAATGCTATGTCGGAATAGGGTTAGGGATTTGGGGGTACAGCAAATGGTCTCAGGCCCTTGGAGGATGAGGGGGAGTTGCTTAAGGGGGGAAGGAGGGAAATGCTTCTCTCCATCAAGAAGCATTTGTTAACCTTGGATTGGTCACTGAAGTCCTCCAAATACCAGGATGCTGGCAATTGGCAAAGGAAGTTTGTGTGTGTGTGTGTGTGTGTGTGTGTAGGGAGTGAGTCTGTCTGACAATGTGGATCGCCACCTCAGCAATTTCATATGGGTCACAATTCTCTCTGTCTCTCTGTCTCTCTTCTCTCTCTTCCCCGCTTCCCCCCCCCCTCCCCCGGTCTCTCTCTGTTTCTCTGTCTGTCTCTCTCCTCTTCTCTATCCCCGCCTCCCTCTTTCTCTCTTGCTGTCTTTCTCTCACTCCTTTCCTTCTTGTTCTCTTTCACCCTCCTTTCCTTTCTCTCCCTTTTCTCTTCTTTCTCTTTTCTCTCCCTTTTCTCTCCTTTCTCTCCATTTTCTCTTCTTTCTCTCCTTTCTCTCCCTTTTCTCTTCTTTCTCTCTTTTCTCTCCCTTTTCTCTCTTTTCTCTCTTTGATCTCCCCTTTCTCTTCTTTCTCTCTCTTTGATCTCCCCTTTCTCTCTTTGATCTCCCTTTTCTCTCTTTGATCTCTCTTTTCTCTCTTTGATCTCCCTTTTCTCTCTTTTTGATCTCCCCTTTCTCTCTTTTCTCTCTCTTTGATCTCCCTTTTCTCTTTTTGATCTCCCTTTTCTCTCTTTGATCTCCCTTTTCTCTCTTTTCTTTCTCTTTGATCTCCCCTTTCTCTCTCTTCTCTGTCACTACTCTTTCTCTCTCTCCTGTCCTAAGATTAAGAATACGAACAAAATTGAACAGTCCCTGACCTCAGAAGAACCTTACATTCTAATGATACCTTAATATTGGTTATTACAATAAAATCTCTGAGTCAGAAGGGATAACTAGTCCAATCCCATCACTTTTTGTTTGAGGAAACTCAGACCCACAGAATGGAAAAGATTTGCCGGAAATCATAAAGCAACTAAGTGGTACAAGCAGACCCCAACCTAGACCTGTTGAATGTGGTCCCTTTTCCAATTTTCCTCCCGATTCTTGTTTCAGCATCTTGTTTCAGGAGGTGCCCTTCTCTTCTCCCAGATCCTCCGAGTCCCATCCTGAGTTCTCTGTCCTTAGCTGGTCTACTTCCTAAAGAACCAGCAGTTTACAGCTACCAACCAAAAGTCCTTCCCCCTACTCAACAACTCCAAGAAAAGAATAAATTGCTTTATGTTGTTACTTAATATCACACACACACCTTATCTCCCCATTGAGATTGTAAGCTTCTTGAAGGCAGGCTATTGGAAGAGAGTCCAGTTTCAGTCTTGGCCCCAATCCAGCCCCAGGGCTTTGGATCAGTCCCCTTCTTCCCTCCCTATCCCCTTCAGTGTCCAGCTTTATCAAATAAAGGTGTTCTCCTTTTTATGTCACTGACCCTTTGGGCATCTGGTAAAGCCTGTGGATGTCTTTTCAAAATACTGTTTCCAAATATACAAAACAAAATTAAATTTGTATTAAAGGAAATCCAAGATAAATAAAAACAAAGATAGGATTCCCCCCTCCCATCCAAGTCCACAGACACCAAGAAATCTGATTTTTGAGAGGGTCACTTCTCTGTGCCTCAATTACCTCGTCTCTTAAATGAGGACTTGGAATAGATCAGAGATTTTTAATTTGGTATCCACAACCCTTGAGGGTCAAAGATTAGATGGGGGGGGCTCCATAAATTTGTATAGGGAAAAAATGATTTATATTTTCATTAACTTCTAATTGAAATTTACCATGCTCTTTAATTCTTTCAAAACATGATTCTGAGAAGGTGTTCACAGGCTTCACTGGGGGATCCAGAATTCAAGAGGCCAGGAATCCCTGACCTAGATGATATCCAGAGATCCTTTTCTATTTTCAAGTCGATGGGATGCTGGGATGAGAGCAGAGACTGTCCCCACCAGTGATCTTCAGAGGAGAAAAATTGCCCGCATTTTGCCAGCTTACTTTATTTGTGTTTTATGCACAATCAATGTTTTTATTTGGGGACTTGAAGTCACATGGGTTGTTAATACAATAAAGACTGATGTAGTTTAAAATTTATTCAATGAAAAGAAAACAATTAGACATCATTGTGCGAACAACACACAAGTACTAGTTGAACTGGCCAGAAGCCAATCTCAGGGTCACCATTTCTGTCTCCCACTTCCCTCTTTCTCCTTAGAATTCAGATTTTCAGAAAGATTTCCAATTCTTTAGAATAATTAAGGAGCTTTCCTAGGATTATTTGCTTCATTTACTATTCAAATACAACTCAATATTTTTCTACCCACTGGGTACTCCCATTCCTATAGTCACTCCCACTCCCATAGTACCCTTCCTCTCTTGGTCTTGGGGTGACCCTGGAGAAATAAATAGATGCTCTTTTTTTCTGTTCTTTTTATTTAAAAAAAAAGTTCCATTGGTATTTTGTTTAACATGAAAAGCAATAGCATGAAGCCTAATAAAGAGAGAGCTGAGGGGCAACTGGGTGGCGCAGTGGATAGAGCACTACCCATGAAGTCAGGAGGACCTGAGTTCAAATGTGATCTCAGACACTTAACATTCCCTAGCTGTGTGACCCTGGACAAGTCACTTAACCTCAATTGCCTCAGCAAAAAGCAAAAAAGAGAGAGAGAGGGAGAGAGGGAGAGAGAGAGAGAGAGAGAGAGAGAGAGAGAGAGAGAGAGAGAGAG
>JAJPUD010002106.1:0-51371 GCA_023553655.1 Myrmecobius fasciatus | reverse complement strand
AGAGAGAGAGAGAGAGAGAGAGAGAGAGAGAGAGAGAGAGAGAGAGAAAGAGAGAGAGAGAGAAAGAGAGAGAGAGAGAGCGAGCGAGCTGGACCCAAAGAGAGGAACCCGTGTTCAAGTCTTGGCTCTAACCCTGAAGTAAATTTCACTTGTTTCAGTGCTCTAGGCCACCTCAAATGCAATCTGGGGACCAAGACCCTATCAGGTGGTCTATGAGATCAAAACTATTTTTATAGTCATAGGAAGATGTCATAGGACAGCTGGGAGGTACAGTGGATAGAGTACTGCCAGCCTGGAGTCAGGAAGTTCAAATACAGCCTCACACATTTATTAGCTCTGTTACCCTGGGCAAGGCACTTTACCTTGTTTGCCTCCTTTTCCTCACCTGTAAAATGAGCTGGAGAAGGAAATGGCAAACTGTTCCAGTTTCTTTGCCAAAAAAATAAAAATAAAAAACCTAAGTAGGGTCACGAAAAATTGGGCACAACTGAAAAGCAACTATACAAAAAACACAGTAGTATATGAAGATAATGGTATATTCTTGTTCTATAAAAAATGACAAACAAGCTGATTTTAGAAAAGCCTGGAAAGATTTACATGAACTGATGCTGAGTGAAACAAGCAGCACCAGAAATACATTGTACACAATAACAATAACAATAATGTTCAGTGATTCAAGGCAATCCCAATAAACTTTGGATAGAAAAACCTCAGCAGCATCCAGAAAAAGAACTATGGAAATTGAATGTAAATCAACACATACTATGTTTACTTCTTTTTTCCTGTTTTTTTTTTCTCTCCCATGATTTTTCCCTTTTTCTCTAATTTTTCTCTCCCAACATGATTCATAAAGCAATGTGTATTAAAAAGAAATAAATTTAAAAAAACAGCAAAAAGATGTCTTAATTTCTAACATGATTAAGTATATATAACAGATCCAACCATTCTGGAAAGCAATTTGGAACTATGCCCCAAAAGTTATCAAACTGTGCATACCCTTTGACCCAGCAGTGTTTCTATTAGGCTTATATCCCAAAGAGATCATAGAGGAGGGAAAGGGCCCCACATGTGCAAAAATGTTTGTGGCAGCCCTTTTTGTAGTGGCTAGTAACTGGAAATGGAAAGGATGCCCATCAATTGGAGAGTGGCTGAATAAATTATGGTATCTGAATGTTATGGAATATTATTGCTCTGTAAGAAACGACCAGCAGGACGATTTCAGAGAGGCCTGGAGAGACTTGCATGAACTGATGCTGAGTGAAACGAGTAGAACCAGGAGATCATTATACACGGCAACAACAATACTATATGATGATCAGTTCTGATGGACATGGCTCTCTTCAACAATGAAATGTTTCAAACCAATTCCAATTGTTCAGTGAAGAAAGCCATATATACCCCGAGAGAGGGATGTGAAATGTGGACCACAACATAACATTTTCATGCTCTCAAATGATGTTTGCTTGCATTGTGTTTCCTTTATCTGATTCTTTTTTCTTGTAGATACGATTTTTCTTGCACAACAATGATAAGTGTGGAAATATGTATACATATATTCGATTTGTCAAGTATTTTAACATAATTAACATGTAGTGGATATCCTGCCATCTAGAGGAGGGGTGGGGACTACAGGGAAAAATTTGTAACAGAAAGCTTTGTAAGGGTTAATGTTGAAGATTTACCCATACATGTTTTGCAAATAAAAAGTTTTAATAAAAAAAAACAACAATAAATCTGGTAATACTACATAAAAAAGTATATATAATAGCTATAACCTTATAAACAAAAATGCTTTTGAAGGAGGGGTGTCTTCAACAATTTTTAAGAGTGTAAAGCAGACCTGTGACTAAAAAGTTGGAGAATCATTGCTCCAAGCATCTAAGATTAAAAGTTTCAGAGAAGGTGATGACTTGCACTGAAGGAGGAAGTTTCTTTATAGGGTGTTCCCTATACCAAGGAAATCACTGGTTCGGCCCCATGTCTAGCAGTCATTACTTCCCACTGAATGCCCCTCCCTTCCCCCAACCCTTCTCTGTAGCAGAGAAGTTTAAGTAAAGTAAAATCAAATCAATACATTGCTCCTATCTGAGAGTGTATGCCATATTCCTCCCCTGTAACCCCCCACCTCTCTGACCAGAAGGTACACTCTAAAGTCAGTGATGTAGATTCTTCTAAGGAGGTTGCCCTGTGGGCATCTGAAAAGACTTTGGGATTCATTGGATGGTAGATTCAGAACCAGAATGGAACTTAAAAGTAGATTTCCCCCTCTTCTTTTTACAGAGAAAATGGGCTGTCAGTAAAAGAATTATCTGAGGAAGAACTGAAATTCAGGTCTTCCTGATTCCAAAACCAGAGCTCTAACCATTATACCACTTAGTTGCTCACTCCACTAAGTCAGACCTCTCTTGGGAGAAAGAGGTTTAGTTCCACTGGCCCAGGAATAGGAAGTAGTAGCAGAAGGGATAAGCAGAAATGGCTTGTGTTCCAATGGGCAGGGAGTACTGCAATGATAGTGACTGGGGGAAATAGGAAACATGGCACAGTGGAAAGAAAAAGATCTGGATTCAAATTTTGGCAACATTGACATATCACTTAATTTCCCTGTCCCTCAGTGTCTTTATCTGTAAAATGGGTTGGAGTGGGGAGGTTGGGGCAGGAGGTCTCTGAAATCCCCTTTCCATTTCTCAAGCAATAACCTTGTGTATGAGCTTGATACCATGGAAAGCAGGGGATCACTAGCGGGGAGGCCTGTGATCTAAACCCAGCATCTTCCCATATTCATTTTCTTTCCTTATATAGATCAGGGCTTCTTAAAACTTTTTTTGTTCCACAGACCCCTTTTCACCTGAGAAATTTTGACATGACCCTGGGTATTAAAATAAATATACAAATCAAACAGTTATTGATAATAAATTATAAAACTTTTTATTTAAAAATAATTATTTGAAACCATATACACCCAGAGAGAGGGATATGAAATATGGACCACAACGTAACATTTTCATGCTCTCTATTGACATTTGCTTGCATTGTGTTGCCTTTCTCTGATTCTTTTTTTTTCTTGTAGATAGGATTTTTCTTGCATAACTTGTCAAGTATTTCAACATAATTAACATGTAGTGGACTTCCTGCCTTCTAGGGGAGGGGAGGGGACTGAGGGTAAAATTTGTAATGGAAAGCTTTGTAAAGATCAATGCTGGGGAACTATCCATACATATGTTATACAAATAAAAAGCTTTATAAAAAAAATAAATAATTATTTGGTATAATTACCTATACATAGGTAATTATATAGACATATATGTGTAATTTTATCATTTATTAAAGATGAAAGCAAATTTGTGTACTACTGAGATGAATGCTTCTTTATTTTTACATAAAGAATTAAGTCTTGGGGGCAGCTAGGTGGCACAGTGGTTAGAGCACCAGCCCTGAAGTCAGGAGGACCTGAGTTCAAATCTGGTCTCAGACACTTAACATTCCCTAGCTGTGTGACCCTGGGCAGGTCACTTAACCCCGATTGCCTCAGCAAAAAGCAAAAAAAAAAAAAGAATTAAGTCTTGGCAGAATATGTGATACCTTTTACTGTTGCCAGATTTTTCATGACCCCTACATACAGTTATGGAGCCCACAGCTTAAGAAATTTGGTATAGATCTTGTTTCTGAGCGCCAAGTGAGGGCAGGGGCTTCTATAGTACTTCTAGAAGTCCATGATTTCTCTGCAGATCACAGGATTTAGAGCTAGAAGCAACATTAAAGATCATTTAGTCTGATTATCTCTCTCTCTCTCTCTCTCTCTCTGTCTCTGTCTCTGTCTCTGTCTCTCTTTTTTTCTCTTTTCCAGGAAGGGAAATTGATGACCTAAGTGGGAAAAAGACTTACTTGAGATTGCATAGGTCTTCAATAGCTCATGTCTGATTTCTGAATCAGGGTTTCTTGCTCTGACCCTGCGTCTACTTCTAGAATCTCCTCATTGTTTTAATAGATTCTTTATATCTGTGGTTGAAAAAATATTCAGTCCCTGTAGGTCCTTCTTCTCAGAATGAGATTTCCTGTGCTTTAGCCAGGTTTATTCTCAATTAACCTGGTCCCCAGCTGTCTCTGGATCCATATTCTAGTTTGGTAGGACTTACTGGAGTTTGGGTCCCACGGGCATAGGGTCACAGACTTTTGGAGATGAAAGGAATCTTAAAGGTCATCAAGTCCCTCTGGAATTTTTTTTTTTGGGGGGAAATGTTTGGAATTGGATATTTTGAAATAAGGACACTGAGGCACATTAAATGGCTTATCCAAAATCATACAATGAGAGGGCTGAGATTTGAACTTAGGTCTTGCTCTGGAGAAGGTTTAAGCCTACAGATTCTTCTGAAACACCTCACAACACTGGTCCCAAACCCCAATATATTTTGGGGTTCAGCCCCTGTACCCCATCACTCTGGCTTCCAAGACAGATCTTTTTCCATTATATTACTCCCTCTCTATGGAAATGGAGAATTTAGAGTCACCTCTGCACCATGATAAGGCACTAGAGAAGGACATTAGTGGAGAAAGGCATGGATCTCATCAAATTGATCTCTGTATCCCACACTGGTAGTCCATTTTATTATACTGTGTGTGAGTGTGTGTGTACTAAGGACATGGACAGGGCAAGTTGAGGATCTTAATGTAAAGGATTGGATCAAACACCTGGAGCCAATGACCCAACTTAGAGGGTCTGGGAGGTTTTGTGTACCCCACTGGGAGGGAGATGGAAGAAGGTCATAGAGAGGAGGGGAGTCACGGGGCTACTCTGGGACCTGGACTCAGCACTTTGTGGCCAAAACACAAAGCGCTGGACTGTGTCTCACTCGCTCCTTTGTTGTCTGGCATATCAAGCGTGATCAGGACAAAGCAAAATGTTTGGTCAGCTCTCCCTTCCCCTCTTCCTCCCTCCCCCCCTTTCTAGTTGATGGCACCTTCCTAGGGTCTTTAGTGTGCTCTTAGGCTGTGTGACCCTCTGCCTTCCCCTCCATCCAAACAGGAGGTGGGCTGCTTGGCCAAGACCTAATAAAAGAAATCCTGAACCCAGAACATCACAGGGGCTTATCTACGGAGAAAACTGGATGGGGACTCGGAAATCAGCCAATGGCAGTGGTACAGTTAGAGCTGGAAGGGACGGCCATTCAATCCCTTCATTTTACAAGTAAGGAAACCGAGACCCGGAGCAGGGAAAATGTCCAGTCACAGAGGGTACTAAGGGCCAGAGCCAGGATTTGAATCTGAGTCTTTTACTCTAAATCACTTCTCATGTTGTGGAGTGCTTAGGGAAATAGAGTTCTAAGTCGGGTTCTCATCATGTTTCTGTCCCTTCCAATGTTGGTGACCTCAGGTCATCCTCTTCATTTTCTCATCTATAGAATGGGGGCAAGGGTTGGAGTCGCTTTTGCCCTAAATCTATGGAGTCTTTGATCCTGTAATATATTTCCACTGAGAATTCCCAGGAGTGGAATTTCCTGAATCTCCAAGCCACAAAATCCAGGAAAGGGATGTAAGGACAGGGTTCCACAGGGTTGCCCCTATCTAACCTGCCTTTTCTATTCCTACTCCTATCACTATAGTTCTTCTTCTTCTTCTCTAACTCCTCCTCTTCATCCTCCTCCTCCTCCTCCCTCTTCT
The DNA here is from genome assembly GCA_023553655.1 of Myrmecobius fasciatus. Classification (NCBI taxonomy): domain Eukaryota; kingdom Metazoa; phylum Chordata; class Mammalia; order Dasyuromorphia; family Myrmecobiidae; genus Myrmecobius; species Myrmecobius fasciatus. The sequence continues at coordinate 45,716 of JAJPUD010002106.1, read as the reverse complement.
CCTCCTCCTTCATCTCCTTTTTTTCCCTCTCTTCCCTTCTCTCCTCCCTCTCCTCCTCTTCCTCTCCCTCCTCCTCCTTCTCCTCCTCCTCTTCCTGCTCCTCCTTCTCCTTCTTTTCTCCTTCACAATTGGGATTAAGCGACTTGCCCAGGATCACACAGTTAATGTCTGAAACAGATTTATACTCAAGTTTTCCTGACTCCAGGGCTGGTGCTCCATCCGCTGTGCAACCTAACTGCCCCTATCCCTCTAGCTCTGACCCTCATTCCCATTTACTATGAATTATTATAATGCTGTCCTACTTGGTCCCTTCCTTCTGTCTCTTTTCTCTCAGATCACTTACTCAAGGTTATTAATTTCAGATTAAATACAATGCAGAATTATAAATTAATCTTATGGTTATGCGAATTCCCTGCTCAAAACTCCTCCTTTGTTCCTATCACCTGTTCAATAAAGTACAGCCTTATTCACCTGACATTCAATGCTTCCCCCAGTCTGGCTGCAATTACCTATCCAGCCTTACTTTCCATCATTCACCTATGGTCTTTTGTGCTCCATTCCCACCTGATTACATTCCCCAAACAATTTATCCCTTTTCCCCTTTGTACATTTGTTGGTACTGTTTCCTCCATATGAAATGCTATCTCTGCCTTCTCTGTCAAAATCCCTCTGATCTTATTCTTTTCCTTATGTTTATACACACATCCATCAATGTTTATTGCTTGATCAAGAGTCCACTAACAACTGACAGCTAATCTAGAGCAGCTCAAAGCTTGTTTGGCTTATTGCTTACTATAGGTACTTAATTATGGCAAGAATTCAAAACAAAGGCTTGGTTTGGGGGATACTTCAATTATAAATTTATCTTCAGGCTTGTTTTGTTTTGGCCTCCTGCCCACTTTTTTTTGCTTTTTGCTGAGGCAATTGGGGTTAAGTGACTTGCCCAGGGTCACACAGCTAGGGAATGTTAAGTGTCTGAGACCAGATTTGAACTCAGGTCCTCCTGACTTCAGGGCTGATGCTCTAACCACTGCGCCACCTAGCTGCCCCACCTGCCCACTTCTTATGCAAAGGATCTTGGGATGAGGAAAAATTGATGTGCCTCAGGTTTTTGATGAAATCCCTTGGAATGGAATTTGAAAGCACAATTTTCCCATAAGGAACCAATAAAAATTTCAGAGGAAATTCTAACCCTAAGTCAGATAACTACCTGGAACAATGGGATGCAATCAAATGCCTCTTAGCTTTGCTTAGGTGACTATTTGGGCTTTGAAAAGGGTTTGGTTCCCAGGAAATCATTGTACAGGGCAACAAGAAGATTATACGAAAATCAATTCTGAAGGACATGGCTCTTTTCAACAATGAGATGGTTCAAGCCAGATCCAATGATGAAGAGAGTCATCTACCCCCAGAGAGGGGACTGTGAGCACTGAGGGTGGATCACAACATAGCATTTTCACTCTTTTTGTTGTTGTTTGTTGCATTTTATTTTTTCTCATTTTTTCCCTTTCTGATCTGATTTTTCTTGTGCAGCAAGATAATTGTATAAATATGTTTACACATATTGGATTTAACATATTTTTTAACATGTTTAACATGTATATAGATTGCCATCTAGGGAGGGGGTAGAGAGAAAGAGAGTAATTTGGAACATAAGGTTTTGCAAGGGTCAGTGTTGAAAAATTATCCATGCAAATGTTTTTTTTTAATTAAAGCTTTTTAATTGCAAAACATGTATGGGTAATTCTTCAACATTAACCCTTACAAAGCTTTCTGTTACAGATTTTTCCCCCCTACTCCCTACCCCTCCCCTAGATGGCCACTACATGTTAATTATGTTAAAATACTTGACAAATCGAATATATGTATACATATTTCCACACTTATCATTGTTGTCATGCATATCTTTTGAAAATAAAAAGCTTTAATTAAAAAAAAAAAGGAACTGACAAATGTCTCACCCTACAAAAAGTTGCTAAGAGATTTTTCTTAGCTAACACTGAGTGTGGAAGGTTTGTTTCTTTAATAATAGAAGCAAGGCTTAAGACTCTGGACTGCAAGCTAAAAGAGATTCCAAAACTCATTCTTTCTTTTACACGAAAGATGTAGCATATTAGCCGAGGACTTTACGTAAAGCTTGGTAACAGAATAAAACTTAGCAACCATAACACCAATGGGGCAATGCCTATTAGTAGGAGAATGATACCTAGTAGCAGCCAGCCTGGCAGGAACTATGTGCCAGGTGAGATCAGAGGGGAGCTGATCAATGAGGGCAGTGAAATGATATCATCTTAGGATATTAGTTGTCCCTCCACATGTGTGTTATGAGCTCATGTGTTCCCCCAAACCTAGCCATTTGTGGCAGCCATATGTGCTCCTCCACCCATGTGTCCTTATATGTATGATCTCCATGTATGTGACTTTCGATATGTTGCCTAAGTGTGGTCACCTTTCCCACCGATGATGACGTGTTTATTTGTGGGAAAGTATACTCTAGATTTGTAGGTAAAATAGCCTATTGGTATTCTATGATAACTCATTAAATGCCTTGTTTTGGATTAATTGTGTCCTTTACTGATTAATAAAAGTATATATTGGTAGAGGTTAATGAGTTATGGTTTGGATTTGATGGAGAATGAGTGCCTTGAATTAAGTATAACTTTTTTGGGGGAATTCACATGTAAACGGGGGGTTGATCACAGGACAACAGAGTATAATGGAACATACTTTGAACTTGTGGTGGGAGAGATGATCAATATGCTTATTGATTGTGACCATGGGCAATTTACTTCAACAGGACTTCCTTTCCTCATCTTCTTCCTTCTGCTGCTTGGATGTCATCGATCTTACCTTCATCATACTTCCAAATCTGGCTACTAAGACCCAGTCTTTAACCTGCTTTGCCTTTGACCTCTGAACATCCCTATTGTGTCTTCTTTCCAAACTCATTATCAGTCTTCCATCTTGCCTCCCTTTTGGGATCCCTCAGGATCTTTGCAAACTCATTATCAGTCCTCCATCTTGCCTCCCTTTTGGTAGAATTCCCACCGATCCCACCGATGGTATTTACTCTTCTAATCATGAACAGATTTATGAATCTGAACAAAAAAGGGACAGGTTTAAACATTTAAGGGGAAAGTCACATGAGGGGGTGGAGGAGAATCAGAGAAGCTTTTAAACTAAAAACTGGGTTAATGAATAAAAAAGTTTCCGATTAATGTGACTCTCACTAGGGCAATTATGGAGGAATGGAGTTGCTTGACTAAAGTAAGGATGACCTAATAAATAATTTACCAGCTCTAAGATTAAGAGGACAGAGGGAATGCTAACCAAATATTCAGATGACAACAGCTGGGAGGAATGGCTAATATATTGGTGGAGGTCCCAGAGGGTCTAGTGGACCAGATGAGAGACCTTTTCCCCAAACTTGCTACTACTGTATTCATCCCTTTCCCCACTCCTGGTTGCATAGTGACCCATCTATCCCCATCCCCATAGGATGAAAGATGTGTTCCACTCCAACCCTTAAAACCACTTTCTTTTTCCAACGTGTTCTGGGTTGGGACCCTCTAACTCTTCCTCCCTCTCTCCCCCAAGGATTAGGGTCATCATGGCTGTTCATGCCACTGGGATAAACAAAGTGAACCTTACCATCTGTCTTTCCACCATTTCTTCTGGATTCCCAGGTATTGCCATCTTATCTGTACTCACAGACCCTTGGACTTTGCCATCTACCCTGAGCCAGAATTCTTCCATTTGTATTGTTTCCCCCATTGTGGACTCTATGAAAGCAGGAACTGTTACAATTTTCTATTTGGATCTTTAGTATTTAGCCCAGAGCTTAACACAGAGTAAATGCTTAATAAATGTTTATTCATTCATATATTCATTTATAATGGATGACAGATTCAGAAGGCGAAAACGGAGACTAAGGGCTGAATCTAATAACAGGAAATGTTTGGGGGATAAACGTAAAGGCCTGAATCTGGGTTCAGAAAATTAACTGCAAAATCAAGAATGGGGAAAATGTGGCTTGACAGAGATTCATGTAAAAAGATCCTGGGATTTTCATGGATTGCTAAATCATCATAAACCAACAATGTGATGCCATAGCTGCATCCAGCAGTCAATAAAAAGGGGCAGGGAAGAGACATGATAGTGATAAGTGTCTTTCTCCCAGTGCCAGGATACAGCAATTTCCCTCAGGATTCTAGAGTATGATTAGAGATTTATGAGGTCATCTCTTATTTATTCCTATCGGCTTGAGCCCTCACCGGCCATCATTTAGGTCACAGTGGAATAATGGTTAAGAGATACTGAGTCAGGAAGACTTGAGTTCAAATCCAGACACTTACTAGCTATGTGACCCTCGGCAAGTTGCTTAAAACCTGCCTGCCTCAGTTTCATCAACAGTAAAATGGAGATAATAATAGTACCTATCTCTCACAACGATTATGAGGCTAAAATGAAAGGATAAATAAAAAGTTAACACTTCAACTTCAAGTTCATTCTGCAAGGCTTGAGTGAATCACTTATGATCCTTAACTAAAGTCACGCAAAGAGCACTGGGCAGATTGGTGGTAGGCATGAGCAAGTTTGGATATGTTAGAAAAGAATAATTTCACAAGATTAGCAAGTCATAGGTAGATGGAAAGATAGACAGGATTATAGATAGATGAAGAAAGAAATAGTTAGATGTAATCGATAAATGTGAGTCAGATCTGTAAATGATAGGAATATAGATGGATGGATGGTTAGAAAGATAGATGAGATAGAGGAATAGATGATAGATATGAGTACAGATAGTTGAATAGAGAGATAGAAGGATGGATAAATAGATAAAACATAGTTAGATGAGAGATAAAAAAGATAGATAGAAATTTAAATATACGAATAGATGATAGGAATATAGATAGATATCAAGATGACAGGAATATAGAGATAAATGATAGAAATATAAACAAGAGAAAGATAGATAAAGACATAATAGAGAGAAATAAATGAAAGATATATAGGCATTTAATAGATAGATGGATCGATAGATGGGAATATAGAGAGACAGGTAGATGAAGAGACAGCAATAGAGAAAGGTAGAAATATACATAGATGAGTAGATAGATGTGATAGATGGATGGACAAATGATAGAGATGACATGAAGATAGTTAGAAATATAAATAGAGGGGTAGAAGACTAAATAGAAATATAGATGGATAGGAAGACAATAGTAAAATGGAAGGATAGATAATTGATACAATGCTTACTATGTGCTAGACACTGTGCCAGGCAGTTAATGATAAAAATAGAAGCAAATATATATTCTCAATGACCTTATATTCTAATGAGTGAATATAGCAGATAAAGGGGATCTGGAAAGGGGGGGAAAGAATCCACACACAGATATTGGCAAGGTGACTGGCAAGGAAATGAAGTATGGAGAATGAGTAGAGCAGGAATGATTAGGTTTTCTTTCCATATGTCATTCTGGGTTTTTGGAATCTTCAATGAGGAGATTGAGAGCTTAGGTTTCTCAGGAGTGGTAAGATGATAGTAAAAAGGTGGGGAAGAATTTTGGAGAGTGAGCTGAGGAGATATCATCAAAAAAAAACCCCACAAATCCAAAACAAAAACATGACAGGAAAGCAGAGACGGAACAGTCCAGAGGACAAATCAAGGATAATTAACAGATAACCTGCATGCTCTGTTTATGAATCTGGAATGGCAATGCAGAGAGTGGAAGGCCTCCAGCATGACCCCCTTGTGGAAAATTTCCAGGAACACATGTATGGGGGAGTTGGTCTTTCCCAGACCTAATCACAGAAAAGGGGCCAGATAATGAGGTGTTAAATTAACTGTAAAAATGCAACCATTCCAGATGATCCCTTTATGAGGTACAAATTCGTCCCTTGAGCAAATCAGAAAGGAAGCAATATGATAGGATAATAATAGCTAAGATTTATATAGCACTTAAAAGCTTGCAAATGCTCTTTATATAGATGATCTCATTTGATCTCACAACAACCCTGATAACTACATACTATTACTATCCACATTTTACAAAAGAAGAAACTGAGGTATCCAGAAGAGTAATGAGTTGTCTTGAGTTCACACAGCTAATGTCTGAGGTCGGTCTCAAACTTATGTGTTCTTACCTAGAACTATACTCCATCCATCAACAATAAGCCATACTTACATTGACCTTTAAAAGTCAGTTTGCTGAATCCAGGAGATGGACTAGAAGAGCAATCCAACTCCTGATGAAACAAGTAGAAGATACAAGGCAGCTAAGGAGCTCAGTGGCTATGGTGTTGAGCTTACAGTCAAGAAAATCCAAATTCACATCCAACTTCAGCTACTTCCCAGCTGTGTGGTCCTGGCAAGTCTCTTACCCTGTTTGTCCCAGTTTTCTCATCTATAGAAGGATAGCAATAGCATCTATTACTCCTAGTTGTTACAAAGATCGAGAAAGATAATTACAAACCACTTAGTTCAATATCTGGCGCATAGTAAGAGCTATTAAATATTATTATTATTAGGAGCTGGTGTAAGAGAAGTTATAAGAAGCCACGTAGATCTGGGGGAGCAAAAGGGCAAACAAAGACAATTTCCATAAAGGACAAAGGGCCAGAAATTTGGGAGTAAGGTTGCTTGAGCCAACTGGTCACAAAGGAGGGTAAGACAAAAATTATGCTGCCATCATAGACCCCCAAATAATAACCTTATGTCTCCTTTTTCTCCTTATGGGAACCTGGCTTCATGGAGAAAATCAGTTCTCCTTTCTTATTTTAAATGTTTTCTTTGTCTTTATAGCTGCTGTTAACCACTAATATTTGCTAGTATCCCTGTTGGGAATACACTTGGGAGTAGGCCACTAAGGAAGAAATATCCCCTAAGGAAAAAGAGATAAACTGAAGTGTTTTGCCTGAAATATTGTCTCTGGGTGGGGATTTGGAGCTGACAAAAAGAGAAATTTATGAATCCTTTCATATCACTTCCTAGTGTAGAGAAGGAATATTTATACCTGGGACCCTTTGGGCAACTGTAGTAGTGTAAGAGATAAATAAGAGTGGTTGAAGAACTTTAATCACTATATCATCTTCTTAATATTCTTTTTTTTTTTTTTTTGGAGGCAATTGGGGTTAAGTGACTTGCCCAGGGTCACACAGCTAGGAAGTGTTAAGTGTCTGAGATCATATTTGAACTCAGGTCCTCCTGACTTCAGGGCTAGTGCTCCATTCACTGCGCCACTTACACATGGACAAGAGTTGCTTAGATAAAGCATGGTTATGTTGGGATGTGCATTGGAGAGGATTTCCACATCAGTGAAATAACAAATCCAATGAAGTACTATAAAAGCCTCCACTTACATTAAAAAATTAATTGTACAGCTATCAGATGAAGGAAATGTGGCCCAAGAGCAGTTCATGTGAAAAGGACCTGGGGGTTTTAATGGACCGCAAACTGAATATGAACAATCAAAAAAAAATTTAATGCTCTTAGACTGCCACTATATGGATTCTCTAATGTTTATTATTCTTTCTCTCCATTTTAAATGCAACAAATTTGCTCACACTATCACCTCCTGAATATCCATTCCTACTGCAATCAGCTCTCTTCCTTCCCATACCCACTCCTTGCCAAGTCTTTATATTTATATTAATTATTAATTTGTATTAATGTATTTATAATATATATAAAAATATATATTTTAGGCAACTGGATGGTGTAGTGGGTAGAACACTGGACTTAGCATCAGGAGTACCTGAGTTCAAATTCAGTTTCAGACTCTTGCTAGCTATGTGACCTGGGCAAATCATTTAATCCTTGTTTGCCTCAGTTTCCTCAGCTGTAAACGGGAGAAAATAGCAACCACTTTTCCGAATTCTGGGGATCAAAAGAGATATTTGTAAAGTTTTTACCATAGTGCCAGGCACATAGTAGGTGCTATATAAATGCTATTATTATTATTATGTTTCCCCTCTGTTCTCTTTTGCCATTGATCCCTCTGCAACTCCCGCTCAATTTTCTACATATTTTCTTATATTTTTACACTTTTCAGCTTGTGTGTCTTCCACCTCTTACTGTAACAGATATTTGACTCTCTCCTGAGATCTTCACTAGAGACCACTCTTTTCAGCTCCCAGGGTCAAGAGGAAGAGTGGATATACTCCTTGAACCTCAATGCTACTGCTTCCAGACCATGCCTTTCCCCCTAGCTTCCAAGAATCTTTCATCTTTTGAAGTCCAGGTAGGAAATCCATCAATCCTACTCTCTTCCTATTCTTTTCACTAGATAAAATACAAAATTCTCAGCCTGATGTTTAAAGCCTTCCAAAATCTGTGTCCTCCCTTTCTTGCTAGTCTTGTATCATATTACTGCAGCCTTTTGCATGTTCAGTAACCAGTCAAATTGTTCTATTAGCTATTTCCTATATGAGAATTCTATCTCCTACCTCCATATCAGCACAGGCTATCCCCTATGCCTGATATGCACTCTCTCCCTGCCTCTGCCTCTTAGAGTCCATGGTTTTCTTCAAAGTACCATTCCAGTGTTATCTCCTGTGTGAAGTCTTTGTTGATTCCCCAGTTATACTCTCTCCTTCTTGGAATTACTTTGTATTTTTTAATCATTTATTTCCATACATGTTATAAACCCTTCTTCTCTCAGTAGAATATAAATTCTTTGAGATCAGAATTTCATTTGTTTTCCTTGTATTCCCAGTGATGTACACATAGTAGGTCCTAGATAAGTATTTGTTGAATGTCACACATTGAGCTCTGGGTCACTGTAGGAAAAGTTTTTCTTCTCCTCCTTATGATCCACCATTTAGATGCCATCCATCACTTTTTCTTTGGACTCTTGCAGTCTCTCTCTTCTCCCATCTGATCTCCACACAGCTGCCAATCTACTATTCCTTAACACTATTCTGAATAAGGCACTCTATAGTTCCCAAAACTTCAGGGGTTCCCATTCTCTAGGAAAAAAAAATCCTTTCTGTCTGATATTTAAAGCCCTTCATCAACTTAACTTTTCTCAGAAATATAGTGATCCAAATTCAATAGACTTGGGATGGAAAATGCTATCCATATCTAGAGAGAGAATAATAGAGAATGAATACGGATTAAAATATATATTTTCACCTTTTTTGCTTGTTTTTTCTTTCTTGTGGTTTTTTCTTTTATTTTGATTTTTCTGTCACAAAATGACTAATATGGAAATATGTTTAGAAGGAATGTACATGTATAACCTATAACAAATTGCTTGCTGTCTTGGGGGAATAGAGGTAAGGGAGGGAGGGAGGAAAAAAAAATTGGAACTCAAAATCTTACAAAAATTAATATTGGAAACTATCTTTCCATGTACTTAGAAATATAAGATACTGTCAAGTAAAAAATAAAAAATAAAGCTCTTTGTCATCTGAGTCTAACCAATTTTTCCAGAGTGATCTCAATTTACTTTCTTCATGTACTATATAATCAATTAAGCATTTATTAAACTCTTACTATATTCTAAGCATTGTGCTAAGTACAAATGATAACAACAACAACAAAAACAGGCAAAAGCATAGTACCTATTCTCTTTTTTTGTTTGTTTTTTGTTTTGCTGAGGCAATTGGGGGTAAGTGACTTGTCCAGGGTCACACAGCTAGGACGTGTTAAGTGTTTGAGACCAGATTTGAACTCAGGTCCTCCCGACTTCAAGGCTGGTGCTCTATCCACTACACCACCTCGCTGCCCCCAATTTTACCTATTCTCAAGTCTCACATTTTAACAGTAGAGACAACATGCAAAAAAAAAAAATCCTATGGATGAGATATGCACAGTGTAAATGGAAGAGATAATTGTAGAGCAGAGATGGGGAGAAATACAAAAGACTTCTTGTAGAAAATGGGATTTGAACTGAGTCCTGAAGGAAACCAGGAGACAGAAATGAGGAGGAAGAATGTCCAGAGTTGGAAGAGGGAGTATTTTGTGCAGACTTCCTTGAAGTAGCTACTTAAAAATACTATAACAGTTAACTAACATTTATAGAACATTTATTGTGTCAAGCATGGTGCTAAGTGCTTTACAGATATAATCTCATTAGATACTCCCAACAAGGTGTGTGTGGGGGGGAGTAGGTAATATTATCATCCCCATTTTACCTACAGTATGCCAAACATTGTTCTAACGCTGTTCCCTTTCCTCTAGTTCCTTTCCCTCCATATATATATGTAGCCATGACCTCATGATCTGCTCTTTTAATATTTTCCTAGATATTCACTTAGAATGCCTCAGTCCCCTGACCTTTTGCTGTATATCAACTTGCCAGTTCTCATATCTGACCAACTGCCCTCACCCTCTAATTTCTTAGTTCATGGACTGGACCTCTGGAGCACTGAGAGAGAAGATCATAAACCAGCTGATTTTAGCCATCATAAATTTGTATTCTATCAACTCAACTAGACATGATGCTATCTGACAATCTTCTGACTCTATCTATGGGGAAAACATCTACTCTGCTGGTTTGCTAATTACCATTATTTTAGTTAATTGCAACTTTCTTCGGTCCTCTGGTTCATTCATGGTGAGATGATTTCATTGTTTACTTGGTGATCACTGAAGAAACACACATATATTTTTGTGACTACCATGGTCTACAATGGGCATTTTCTGCTCCTTCTGGCCATTTTGGCCAGATTGTAATCTGTGCCTGTGTTTGTATTGTTGTTGTTTGTTCTTCATTCTCTGAGGTTGATAACATGACATGCAAATCAATTAGATTTAAGTGAGGGAGGCTGTGCAAAGTCACCTGCCTCACTCTCGCCTGAGTGAGTCATCTTGGACATGGCCCTGGATTCAGTGGGAAACCTCAGCTTTTTTTTTTTTTTTTTTTTTTTGCTGAGGCAATCAGGGTTAAGTGACTTGCCCAGGGTTACACAGCCAGGAAGTGTTAGGGTCTGAGGTCAGATTTGAACTCCTAACTTTAGGGCTGGTGCTCTAATCATTACATCACCTAGCTGCTTCCTACCTTTTTAAAGTAAAATCTTCCATAGGTCTCAGCTTGATTGAGGCAACTCCCATTTAGTGATTAAGGCTAGGCAGACCTGAGTTCAAGCCCCATCTCCGATTTATACAGGCTGTGTGACCTGGTCACATCCCAGTATTCCCAGAAAACCTCCAAGACAATAAGTTCCAGCGTATATTCCAATTGGCATTGGTGAAGGGAGTTTCCTCATAGGGAGTTCCCTATAACAAATCAAATCTAAAAGAACGTAGGTGACTCTGTAAGACCCTAAACTGCTGAGCAGGTGTAGATTCATGCTGGTAGAAAGTTTCCTGATCCATATTCCCCTGTGCAAGTGAAGTGACAGCTCTGCTCCCAAACTCTCTTAGAAAGATTTAAGTTCTCCAAAAACCCCAAAACAAACAAGCAAACAAACAAACAAAAAAAAGATTTAAGTTCTCCCAAAACCCCAAAACAAGCAAACAAACAAAAAAAAGATTCAAGTTCTCCAAAAACCCCAAAACAAGCAAACAAACAAACAAAAAGAAAGATTTAAGTTCTCCCAAAACCCCAAAACAAGCAAACAAACAAACAAACAAAAAGATTTAAGTTCTCCAAAAACCCCAAAAACAAACAAGCAAACAAACAAAAAAAGATTTAAGTTCTCCAAAAACCCCCAAACAAGCAAACAAACAAACAAACAAAAAATTTAAGTTCTCAAAAAACCCCAAAACAAACAACAACAACAAATAAAAGATTTAAGTTCTCTTGTTTCTGCCTAGCAGGGGCTCTCTGTGCTCAGACTACTTAGGACCCTGGGGAGCTCATGTCCATGTATTAAGAAGATAGGTGTTTCTGTGTTCTGAGATCTGGCCGCCAGAGGGCAGACAGACCCCCAGCACTAATAATAATAAAATAATAGCTGACAATGATACATTCTTTCCGGACATTATTATCTCATTTGTTTCCTTCTTACCCAAGCCCCTCTCCCTTTTCTGAGGACCATAGTACAAAGTTTCCTGTTTAGTCTTTCATTTGTGGCTAACTCTCTGTAATTCTTTGTGGAGCTCTGTCCATGGGGTTTTTTTGTTTTTTTTTAGTTTGCCATTTCCTTCTCCAGTTCATTTTACAGATGAGTAAACTGAGGTAAACTGAGGACCATAGTATTATGTTATTTCCTGTATAATCTTTCATTTGTGGCTGACTCTCTATGATTTTTTGTGGAGCTTTGTCCATTTTTTTTTTTTTTTTTGGCAAATACAGTGGAGTGGTTTGCCATTTCCTTCTCCAATTCGTTTTACAGATGAGTAAACTGAGGCAAACAGGGTGAAATGGCTTGCTCAGAGTGACACAGCTAGTGTCTGAGGCCAGATTTGAACTCAGAAAATGAGTCTTCCTGACTCTAAGCCCTGTGCTCTCTCCACTGCACCACCTAGCTGCCCCCAAACAAGCAGGATTAAATTGGAAAAAAATGAATAGAAGGAAATACTATCACCAAAGAGGAATCAGGAAATGTAAATGAGGAGTTTTAGCTGAAATTTTAAGGAAGCCAGGGAGGCCAGGAGATGGGAGAAGGCAGAATATTCCAGGCATGGGGAGCAGCCAGGGAAAATGCTCACATTGATAAAATCGAGTCTTGTTAGTTATTATTATTTTCATCATTGTTGTTTGTAGAATAACTGATTCTCTTGAGATTTTTTGTTGTTATTTTGTTTTTGCTGAGGCAATTGGGGTTAAGTGACTTGCCCAGGGAGTGTTCCCTTGCCCAGCTAGGGAATGTTAAGTGTCTGAGATCAGATTTGAACTCGGGTCCTCCTGACTTCAAGGCTGGTGCTCTATCCACTATGCCACCTAGCTGCCCGGAATAACTGATTCTCAAAGATGCTAATGAAATGGGCATCTCCCATTGCTGCATTGCTGACTAAAAGTATTAGTCATAGGGTGAAGATTTTTTTTTTTTGTTACAGCCAATGGGGGAATTTATTTTATTTAACTATACATATTTGTTAAGATGATTTTTTTTTTCAGTGATGAGTTAAGGGAAGAAGGAAGAAACTCATTTTTGTTCATTTAAAAAATTAATTTAAAAAAGACAAATGGGGTGGCTGTCACTTGTCCTTTCAGTGCTCCAGGCAGCTCTTTAAGACAAGGATTCTTAACTTGGGATCCATGAATCTATTTCTTTTTTTTTTTTTTTAATCAATTTTATTTTCAATTCCAAAACCTCTCCTTTTCTACCCATATGTATAGTCATGTAAAACAAATTTTTGCATTAGCCATGTTCTCCATTACCTAACTCTCACATTCCCCTTCCTCTCAAAAAAAAAAAAATGATAAAAAGAAAAAAAAAGTACTTCAATCTGTACTCTGAGGCTATAAGCTCTCTTTTTGGAGGGGACCTTCACACTTTATCATGATGGAACTGGGGTGGATCATTTTATTGACCAGAGTTTCTGAGTCTTTCACATTTGATTATCTTTACAATACTGCTGTTACTGTATAAATTGTTCTCTTGTTCAGAGAGGCCTGGAGAGACTTGCATGAACTGATACTGAGTGAAATGAGCAGAACCAGGAGATCATTATACACGGCAGCAACAAGACTGTATGATGATCAAATCTGAAGGACGTGGTTCTCTTCAACAATGAGATGTTTCAAACCAGTTCCAATTGTTCAGGATGAAGAAAGCCATATACACCCAGGGAGAGGCCTATGATCTGAGGGTGGACCACAACATAGCATTTTCATGCTTTCTGTTGATGTTTTTTTTGTTTTCCTTCTCTGGTTTGTTTGTTTTTCTTATAGATCTGATTTTTCTTGTACAGCAAGATAACTATAAATATGTATACATATATTCAGTTTGTCATGTATTTTAACATAATTAATATGTATTAGACTACCTGCTATCTAGGGGAGAGGGTGGGGAGAAGGAGGGAAAAATTTGTAACAGAAAGCTTTGCAAGGGTCATTGTTGAAAAATTACCCATGCATATGTTTTGCAAATAAAAAGCTTTAATTTAAAAAAGAAAAAAAGGAAAAAAAAATTGTTTTCCTGGTTCTGTTCACTTCACTCTGTATCAGCTCATAAAAATTTCCCCAAGTTTCTCTGAAACCATCCTCTTTATCATTTCCTACAGCTCAATAGTCTTCTAACATATTTATAAGCCATACTTGTTCAGCCATTCCTCAATTGATGGGCATCCCCTTAGTTTCCAATTCTTTGCCACCATAAAAAGAACTACTAGAAATGTTTTTGTACATAGGGGTTGTTCTCTTCTTTCTTTGGCCTTTTTGGGGTATAGACTTAGTAGCAATATTGTTAAACCAAGGATATGCTCACTTTAGTAGTTTTGGGGCTTTCTTTCCAAATTGTTCTCCAGAATGGTTGGATCATTTCACAGCTCTCCTGTATATTAGTGTCCCTATTTTCCCACATTCACTCCAGCATTTGTCCTTTTCCTTTTTTGTCATTTTAGCCAATTTGATGAATGTGAGTGATCACTCTCAGGATTATTTTCATTTGCAATTCTCGAATTTTTTAGTGAGTTAGACCATTTTGAACTTGATTTTTAAAATTTGATAATAATATTTCTTTTTTTTTTTAAATTTGCAAAACATATGTATGGGTAATTCTTCAACATTAACCCTTACAAACCCTTTCTGTTACAAATTTTTCCTCCCTACTCCCTACCCCTCTCCTAAATGGCAGGATATCCACTACATGTTAATTATGTTAAAATACTTGACAAATAGAATATATGTATACATATTTCCACACTTAAATAATAATATTTTAATATAATTGCTTTCCTTTGTAATTCTACATATGTTATGCTATGCCTGATTCTGAAAAAGGGTCCTTAGCTTTGTTAAAGACTTTCACCACCATTCCAAGATTCAAATGAATGAGGGATTCTATAGTCCTTGAAGTGCTTCAGATGTTCCTGTTTGCAATAACATGCTGATTGATTGCTGCTGTGGCATCAAATTCCAGAACATTTCAGGGTGTCATCAGTGAGTTCCATGGTTATTCTTTATTTTTGGCCTGTGGTTAGTCAAAAGAGATCAAACAATCCAAACAGGAAAAACTAAATGGATGAAAATATGCCTGCTGTTCAGACATACAGACATGCAGTTGGATGACTAGTCAGTAAAAAAAAAAATAAAAACCCAGCACATTTATTAAATGCATATTGTGTACCAGGTACTATGCTAACCTCTGGGGATACAGAGAAAGGCATAAAACAGTTCCTGTTTTGAGGAGCTCACCTTCTAATGGGAAAGAAAACGTTTTTTAAAAACTTGAAAAGGAAAGTGAAAGTACCCAGCATGGGGTAAAATGAAATCCAAGAATACAACCAAGTGGAAAATGATGAGATATCTGCCTTAAATGGAAGATCCGGAAAGAGCTCTGCCCTCTCTATTTCACAGTTAGTGCCATCAGGGCAAATGGAATGATAGATTTAGATCTGGAAGGGACACTAGAGACCAAGTAATACAATTTTTTCATTTTATAAATGAAGAAACTGGAATGAGGTCAAGGGACTTGCCCAAGGTCACACAACTAGTAAGTGTCAGAGTCAAATTTTTAATTCAGGTTATCCTTGACTCTAGGAACAATAAAACACTGACTCTCAATATAGCTAGGAAAGGTTCTGAATATGTTCTAGGAGTTGGACCAGAATTGAAAAAGAAGGAATGAGCAAATTAGATTACATTTGGGAAATTATGTAGTGCTGTTCCAGTCTGTTCTGTGACACAAAAATCTTTTTCTTCCTTTCTTTTTTTTTTTCTTTCCCTTCCTTCTTTCCTTTCTTCCTTCCTTCCTCCCTTCCTTCCTTTCTCCCTCCCTCCCTTTTTTCTTTCTTTATTTCTTTTGTTTTCTTTCCTTTTTTCCTTGCCAATAATCTTTTGGTTCTGCTTCATGGTAGAAAAATTATATTTTTAAAATTTAACTTTTTAAAGTAGTATCTTATGATTCAGGCCAATTCCAATGATCTTGTGATGAAGAGAGTCACCCAGAGAGAGGACTGTGGGAATTGAGTGTGGATCACAACATAGCATTTTCACTTTTTTTGTGGTTGTTTGCTTGCATTTTATTTTCTTTCTCATTTTTTTTTCCTTTTTGATTTGATTTTTTCTTGGGCAGCAAGATAATTGTATAAATATGTGTGCACATATTGGACTTAACATATATTTTTACCATGTTTAACATATACTGGATTACTCACATATTGGACTTAACATATATTTTTATCATGTTTAACATATACTGGATTACTCAACATCTATGGGAATGTGTGGGAGGAAGGGGGGGAAATTGGATCATAAGTTTTTGCAAGGGTTAATGTTGAAAAATTATCCATGCATATGTTTTGAAAATAAAAACTTTAATTAAAAAATAAAGTAGTATCTTATTTTTCTAAGTACATGCACAGATAGTTTTTAACATTGACCTTTGCAAATCTTGTGTTCCAAATTTTTTTCTCTCCTCCACTCCCCCCTGCCCAAGACAGCAAGCAATCTGAAATAGATTAAATGTGCAATTCTTTTTTTTTAATTTAATTTTATTTTATTTCCAAAACATATCTATGGGTAATTCTTCAACATTAACCCTTACATAGCTTTCTGTTACAAATTTTTCCCCTCTACTCCCCACCCCTCCCCTAGATGGCAGGATATCCACTACATGTTAATTATGTTAAAAAACTTGACAAATTGAATATATGTATACATTCCACACTTATCATTGTTGTGCAAGAAAAAACATATCTACATGAAAGACATATCAGATAAAGGAAACACAATGTAAGCAAACATCAATTGAGAGTATGAGAATGTTATGTTGTGGTCCACATTTCATATCTCTCTCTCTGGGTGTATATGGCTTTCTTCACTGAACAATTGGAACTGGTTTGAAACATTTCATTGTTGAAGAGAGCCATGTCCATCAGAATTGATCATCATATAGTATTGTTGTTGCTGTGTATATTGATCTCCTGGTTCTGCTCATTTCACTCAGCATCAGTTCATGCAAGTCTCTCCAGGTCTCTCTGAAATCGTCCTGCTGGTCATTTCTCACAGAACAATAATATTCCATGACATTCATATACCATAGTTTATTCAGCCACTCTCCAACTGAAGGGCATCTATTCAATTTCCAGTTTCTAGCCACTATAAAAAGGGCTGCCACAAACATTCTTGCACATGTGGGGCCCTTTCCTTCCTTTATGATTTCTTTGGGATATAAGCCCAATAGAAATGCTCCTGGATCAAAGGGTATGCACAGTTTGATAACTTTTTGAGCATAGTTCCAAATTGCTCTCCAGAATGGTTGGATCCGTTCACAGCTCCACCAATAATGCATCAGTGTCTCAGCCATCCCACATCCCCTCCAACAATCATCGTTATCTTTTCCTGTCATTTTAGCCAATCTGACAGGTGTGTAGTGGTACCTCAGGGTTGTCTTAATTTGCATTTCTCTGATCATTAGTGATTTGGAGCACCTTTTCATATGACTACAAATAGTTTTAATTTCATCCTCTGAAAATTGTTCATATCCTTTGACCATTTATTGATTGGAGAGTGGCTTGAATTCTTATAAATATGAGACAATTCTCTATATATTTTAGAGATGAGACCTTTATCAGAACCCTTAAATGTAAAGATGATTTCCCAATTTATTGCTTCCCTCCTAATCTTGACTGCATTGGTTTTGTTTGTACAAAAACTTTTTAACTTAATATAGTCAAAGTTATCTATCTGGTTTTCAATTAAGAGTTCCAGTTCTTCTTTGGACATAAATTTATTCCATCTCCATAGGTCTGACAGGTAAACTATATTATGTTCCTCTAATTTACTTATAATATCACTCTTTATATCCAGGTCATGAACCCATTTAGATCTTATCTTGGTATGTAGTGTTAGATGTGGGTCAACCCCTAATTTCTTCCACACTACTTTCCAATTTTCCCAGCAGTTTTTGTCAAATAGTGAGTACTTATCCCAGAAGCTGGGGTCTTTGGGTTTATCAAAGACTATATTGCTATAGTTATTGCCTAGTTTGTCTTGTGATTCTATCCTATTCCACTGATCGACTACTCTATTTCTTAGCCAGCACCAAATGGTTTTGATGACCGCTGCTTTGTAATATAGTTTTAGATCTGGTACAACAAGTCTACCATCATCAGCCTTTTTTTTTTTTTTCATTAATTCTCTTGAAACTCTTGACCTTTTGTTCTTCCAAATGAATTTTGCTACTATTTTTTCTAGATCTGTAAGATAATTTCTTGGGAGTTTGATTGGTATGGCACTAAATAAGTAAATTAGTTTGGGTAGTATTGTCATTTTTATTATATTAGCTCGGCCTACCCATGAGCATTTTATGTTTTTCCAATTGACTAGGTCTGATTTTATTTGTGTGGCAAGTGTTTTGTAGTTTAGTTCATATAGTTCCTGACTTTCCCTTGGCAGATAAATTCCCAAATATTTTATACTATCAACAGTTATTTTGAATGGAATTTCTTTTTGTATCTCTTGCTGCTGAACTTTATTGGTAATATATAAAAATGCTGATGATTTATGTGGGTTTATTTTGTATCCTGAAACTTTGCTAAAGTTGTGAATTGTTTGTAGTAGTTTTTTAGTTGAGTCTCTAGGGTTCTCTAAGTATACCATCATGTCATCTGCAAAGAGTGATAATTTGGTTTTCTCATTACCTACTCTAATTCCTTTAATCTCTTTTTCTTCTCTTACTGCCAAAGCTAACATTTCTAATACAATATTAAATAGTAATGGTGACAGCAGGCAGCCTTGTTTCACTCCTGATCTTATTGGGAATGGTTCTAGTTTGTCCCCATTACATATGATGCTTGCTGATGGTTTTAAGTAGATACCACTAATCATTTTAAGGAAAAGCCCATTTATTCCTATACTTTCCAGTGTTTTTAATAGGAATGGATGTTGGATTTTATCAAAGGCTTTTTCTGTATCTATTGAGATAATCATATGGTTTTTGTTAATTTGGTTATTAATATAATTAATTATGCTGATAGTTTTCCTAATATTGAACCAGTCCTGCATTCCTGGTATAAATCCTACTTGGTCATGGTATATTACCCTGGGGATGTTTCTGTAATCTTGTTGCTAAAATTTTATTTAAAATTTTTGCATCAATATTCATTAGGGAAATGGGTCTATAGTTTTCTTTCTCAGTTTCCTCCCTACCTGGTTTAGCTATCAGCACCATATCTGTGTCATAGAAGGAATTTGGTAGTACACCTTCTTTCCCTATTTTTTCAAATAGTTTATATAGTATTGGGATTAATTGTTCTTTGAATGTTTGGTAGAATTCACATGTAAATCCATCTGGCTCTGGAGATTTTTTCTTAGGGAGTTGATTAATAGCTTGTTCTATTTCTTTTTCCAAAATGGGGCTATTTAAATTATTTATTTCCTCTTCTGTTAACCTAGGCAATCTATATTGTGCAATTCTTCTAAATGTATTTCCACATTCATTATGCTGTGCAAGAAAAATCAGATCAAAAGTGGAAAAAAAAAGTAAGAGAAAAAAACAAACAATAACAACAAAAAGATGAAAATACTATGCTTTGATCCACATTTAATCTCCATAGAACTGCCTTGAATCACCTGATTGCTGAAAAGAGCCAAATCCATCACAGTTGATAATCACATTTGTAGTAAGATTGAAATAAGGGATGTTGGGAGAGAATAGCCATGTCAAGGATTATAACAAATAAAAATATAGTCAAGCAAAAGAATTCAATATGCTGACTATGTCTGAAAATGTATACCTCACTCTGTTCCTCTAACTCACTTTCTCCTTGTGAAGAGCATACATCTCCATTACTCTTCTGAAGGCCCCATATTGATCTGAAGTCCTCATTATGGCTTTCCTTGAAGCATGTAAATTATTCAAATTGTTCCCCTGGTTCTGCTTAGCTCACTCTGCATCAGTTCTTCCAATGCATTCCAAGCTTTGAATCTTTCCTATTTATCATATCTTATAATGCAAAGATATTCCCTTACATTTGTATGACACAATTTGTCCAAGTTTCTAAAAC
This sequence comes from Myrmecobius fasciatus, assembly GCA_023553655.1. Lineage (NCBI taxonomy): Eukaryota > Metazoa > Chordata > Mammalia > Dasyuromorphia > Myrmecobiidae > Myrmecobius > Myrmecobius fasciatus. Next base: position 25,648 of record JAJPUD010002106.1, on the reverse strand, counting down.
GATGGGCACTCCTCATCTGGTTTTTTAGTTTTACAAAAAAGTGCTGTAGCACCTCTTACTTTTCCCAGGATTTTTCAGAAATGGATAATGGTAGTTCAGAAATTATACCCATTGATTCTTTCAGGCACATTCAAAGGTACTTTAAGTTTGCTGACTCATCCACCTTATTTATTAAGATTGTTTTTGAAGTCCACTATTTCTTAATTTAACTTGAATTTAAATTCTCTAGCAACTCTTTTTTTTTTTTTTTTTTTTACTGAGGCAATTGGGGTTAAGTGACTTGCCCAGCATCACACAGCCAGGAAATGTTAAGTGTCTGAGATCAAATCTGAACTCAGGTCCTTCTGACTTCAAGGCTGGTTCTCTATCCACTACACCAACAAATATTTGTTAAGACTTACTAGGTGCTGGGGCAGTTAGGTGGCACAGTGGATAGAGAAGCAGCCCTGAAGTCAGGAGGACCTGAGTTCAGATTTGATCTCAGACACAACATTCCCTAGCTGTGACCCTGGGCAAGTCACTTAACCCCAGTTACCTCAGCCAAAAGCAAAAAAAGCAAAAAAAAAAAAAAAAAAAAAAAAAAAAAAAAAAGACTTACTAGGTGCCAGGTGTTGTCCTAGGTGCTAGGATTATTAATATAGCATATTAATATGGCACCCCCTCATCCAACTCATACCACCACTGGCCAGTTGGGTTCCCAGAGGGGTGACTTTATTCCCAGCTTCTATGGGTAACCTTGTAGATAACTCTGAGAAATGGATGAACATTTATTTGGTTTCCACAGAAAATTAAATGGAGAAATTAGAAAAGTGAAAGGCCATCAAGGAATAATCAAAGGTGGAGATTATCTCCCCCAAAGAATATAAACTCTTTGGGGTTAGGCACTGACTCTAGTAATTCGAGGTGTTGGCCAGAGATTTGAAAAGAATTTTTTGTTCTTTGACCTTAGACCTCCTCAATTACCTTCCCCCTTCTACAAAGTAAGCTCCTTTGGGGTTGGGACTGGCTATGTAATGAGAGGTGGAGATTAGTGTAGTGAAACTTCTATAATATCCAATTAATGGATAATTAGGGGAGGGACTTTCACTTCTGGTTAGGAAATAAAATGCTGCCTTAGGAGTTCTCAAAGGTTTGTCTACTCACCAAAGCACCTAATTTTTTCCCCCTGAGGCAATCGGGGTTGTGACACACAGTTTTAAGTGTCTGAGTTCAGATTTGAACTCTGGTCCTCCTGAGTTCAGGCCTGGTACTCTATCCACTGAACCATCTAGCTGCCCCTAGGCACCCATTTTTGTAAGAATGTAAAATAAATCTTTCCTGCATTCATCAGTGAGTCAGTGGAATTCTTGGTAAGATATTTTGTTTCTTTCAGCCACTATTCTAAATTCTATTTTACAAGCCCCAACCAGTGAGCTTCCCTTTAAAACTCGGTCAGTAGACGCAATTCTTCAGAAAAGACATTTACTCAAATGACATAGCAAGAACTATAATTAGAGAGTATTTCCCTCAACATCAGAGACACATTCTTCTGAATAAGCCCAGAATTCTGGAGGGGCGGGGGGAAGAGTAGGAAGAAATTTAAAGAGTGGACATGAACTTAAAATACAACTATACTGATGCAGACATGTCCATAACATACATGGTCAAGGCAAGTGATAAATAACTCTAGAAGTTTTTTCAAAGGTATGTTGGGCACATCAATGTCTCTGCTGGACTAGTGGTTTAGTGGATTTGCTCCTTCTAAGAAGTCATATCTCAGCTGGATGGACCACTCTTTTGTTGGACTTGGTCAAGCAGATCAATCACTCCCTAGCTGTGCTGATTTGTCTCCTTCCTAGGCTCCACTGCTGCTAAGCAGCTTCCTTTGGTGGTTTGATCATTACTGTGTAATCCAGGCTGGTCATTCAATGGCTGGGCACTGGCCACTGAATAAGGTTGTCCAGGTCACTCTACCCCTGGGAATCTGCCATGATAGCTTACTTGAGCACTAGACTCTTCTGATCTGCTGGAACCCTGGATTCTTTCAATAGGCAACTCTCGTCTTTTTCCACCTTTACCCATTAGCTATACAGGATGATTCTTTACTGTTTTCAGCAGGAATGCTACAGAGAGCTATCCTACCCTACTGCCACCCCTTTCCTGCCTTCTTTCCCCTCCCATCCCAAACTTCACCATTTCAGACAGGAGATGGAAGAAGGCTTGCCTCTTTTATGGACAAATTCTTCCTGGCTTAAATTTACTTTCTCCTAAAATCCAATCTTTGTTGCCTTAGATCTAGGAGGTTAATCTGTGGTACATGGATCTTCCTCTTCCAAAGGGTCCATGGATAGATTTTATAGGGTCAGTGACTTTGGATGGGGGAAAAAAATGACATTTTTATTTTCCCTAATTTCTAACTGAAATTTAGTATTTCCTTAATTATTTAAAAAGCATTATTCTGAGCTAGTACACACACACACACACACACACACACACATGTTTAAGAATACCAGCTTTAGGGCAATTTTCCCTTCAGTCATTTTCACTTTCAATCCTCCTTTGGGATCTTATGTAGATAAGTAGCTGAGGACAAAGAGATTGAATGCTTTGGGAGGGCAGTCAGAGTATTGTCTTCCTGGGTTTTTCATATGCAATTAAGGTATTCAAGTTTCCCATTCCTCTCTGGGTAGGGAGTGTCAATTTTGCATCTGAAGGCTATTTACCTTTCAAAAAAAAATTTGCTTTTTTCTCTTTCCCCAGCCTTTCCGCTTTTGTAGAAATCTCACTGATGTATTTCTCAAACAAAAAGAAAAACAAATATACATTTTTGGTCCTCTAGAGGAGCTTTTTATATAATGGAGAAAAAAGACAGGTAAATTACTATGTACATATTGAGATATATTTGGAGCAGTAGGAAGGTTATCTCCAAGGAATGGCTCTGAGTGGGAGGGAGGAAAATGGGGAAGGTCCTCCTAGAAAAGGTGGATTTGAGCTGAATTTATAGATGTGTGTGTATATATTTTATTTTTTTCCAATTACATGGAAAAACAATTTTTAACATTAATTTTTTTAATTAAAACTTTTTATTTGCAAAACATATATGGGTAATTCTTCAACATTGACCCTTACAAAGCTTTCAGTTACAAATTTCCCCCCCCCAATCTCCCCCCCCCCACATGGCCGGAAGTCCACTACATAACATTGATTTTTTTTTTTTTTAAATTTTCAACCTCTCCTTCCTTCTTCTTGAGAAGGCAAGCAGCATGATACAGATCATAAATGCTGTTGTTTTTGAGTAGTTTACAACTTCGTGACCCCATTTGAGGTTTTCTTGCCAAAGATACTAGAGTGATTTGCCATTTCCTTTCCCAGATCATTTTACAAATGAGAAAACTGAGGCAAACAGGTTTAAGTAACTTGGACCAGGTCACACAGCTAGGAAATGACAAAGGTCATATTTGAATTCAGGTCCTCCTGACTCCAGGCTCAACACTCTATCCACTGTGCCACCTAGCTGCCCAAGATTATACATGTGCAGTCATGCAAAACATTTCTCTGTTAGCCACATTTTTTTTTTTGCTTTTTTTTTTTTTGCTGAGGCAATTGGGGTGAAGTGACTTGCCCAGGGTCACACAGCTTTTACGTGTCTGAGACCAGATTTGAACTCAGGTCCTCCTGACTTCAGGGCTGGTGCTCTATCCACTGTGCCACCTAGCTGCCCCTGTTAGCCACATTTTTGCAAAAGAAAATGGTAAATTCACTTTTTTTCCCTTTTCTGTTTTTTTTTTCCTGTAGTTTTTCCCTTTTGTTCTGATTTTTCTCTCCCAACATGATTCATAAAGAAAAGTATTTTTAAAAAAATAATGTACTGGCTCTCTTCAACAATGAAATGTTTCAAACCACCTCCAATTGTTCACTGAAGAAAGCCATATACACCCAGAGAGAGGGATGTGAAATGTGGACCACAACATAACATTCTCATACTCCTTGATTGATGTTTGCTTACATTGTGTTTCCTTTATCTGATATATCTTTTGTGTAGATAAGATTTTTCTTGCACAACAATGATAAGTTTGGAAATATGTATACATATATTCGATTTGCCAATATTTTAACCTAGTTAACATGTAGTGAATATCCTGCCATCTAGGGGAGGGGTGGGGAGTTGGGGGGAAAAACTTGTAACAGAAAACTATGTAAGGGTTATTGTTGAAGAATTACCCACACATATGTTATGCAAATAAAATTTAAAAAAATAATTTAAAAAAATGTACATGTATAACCAGAAAAAAAGAAAACTAAAAAACAAACAAACAAAAAAAAACCTTGCCATCCCTCAAAAATAAACAAAATACAAATAGACAAAAACAAACAAAAACAAAAACAAACCCTAAGAAAAAATAATGCTTTGGTCTGTATTCAGACTCTATTAGCTCTTTCTCAAGAAGTGGATAGCATTTTTCACTATGAGTCCTTTGGAATTGTCTTGGTTCATTGGATTGCTAAGTCATTCTCAGTTGATCACTATTTACTATTACCATTACCATGTACAATGTTCTTCTGGTCCTATGGACCTGAATTTTGCAGGGAGTCAGGGAAGCTAAGATCCAGCACCATTGACCTTGTTCCTGTAGCTTGCACACAGTTCTCCATCTTCTGACAAGAATCTCCCCTCTTTGCATTATTGTCCCTCAGCTGACTTTCCTGCCCTCCTTCTTCTCTTCTACCTCTTCTCTTCCTTGGCTTTCTTCAAGAAACATCCCATAGGGGCAGCTAGGTGGTGCAGTGGATAGAGCACCAGCCCAGAAGTCAGGAGGACCTGAGTTCAAATGTGGTCTCAGACACTTAACACTTAACACTTCCTAGCTGTGTGACCCTGGGCAAGTCACTTAACCTCAATTGCCTCAGCAAAACAAACCAAACAAAAAAAAAAGAAGCATCCCATAGGCCATTTTCTATAAGAAACCTTTCCCAATTCTCTATTTAACCAGTGCCTTCCCTCATCCAAAGTCACCTCCTATTTAACCAGAATCCATCAAGTACCTACACAGCTATTTATGTGTTTTCTTTCTTTTAGAATGGGAGCTTCTCAAGAACCTTCCTTTGTATCCCCATAGCTTAATGAGGCAGCTAAGTGGTGCCATAGTGCACAGAGCATTGGAGTCAGGTCTAGAGTCAGGAAGGCTCAACTTCCTGAGTTCAAATCTGGCCTCAGCTACTTATTAACTGAGTGATTCTAGTCAAGTCACTTCATCTTCTGTCCCTCGGTTTCCTCATCTGTAAAATGATCTGGAGATGGAAAGGGCAGACTGCTCCAATATCTCTGCCAAGAAAACCCAAAATGGGGTCTTGAAGAATCAAATGTGACTAAAGAACAACTCAACAAGTGTGTTGTGAATGAGGAGCTGAAGACGATGGTTTTGAAGCTGAGTAATTGGGGAAAGGGTGGTGCCTTCAACAGTAATAGGAAATTGAAAAGGTGAAGGGTTTGGGGAGAAAGATAATGAGTTTTTTGGGATGAGTTTGAGATGTCTATCTAGACTGACCAAAATGGATCTGGAGCTCAGGAAAAAAATAAGATCTTGGAATCATGTGTGTAGAGATGATAACAACCCATGAGAGTTTGTGGCTAGTGTAGACAGGAGGGGGAGGAGAAGGGGGCCATCTGGACATGACTTGGATGAAAAACCAGCAAGATGGAGAGTGGTCAGACAAAGGAGGACAATCAGGACAGAACAGTACTGGACATAGAGCTGAAGAGAGCTCAATAAGACCAAGGAGTGAGAAAAAGGTTTGGGATGAGATGACCACTGGTAACTTTAGACCACATGGTTTCTATTGAATATTGAGAGTGGAAGTCAAAATTTAGATGGTGCTATTAAAGGAGAGGAAAACTGATATGAGACATATTAAAAAATACTAATTATAGTGTTTAAGGGGTCTGCTTTACAGATAGTATCTCATTATTTATTATTCTCTCCTATTTCCACATTATTTTCCCCATTTTACAGATGGGAAAGCTGAGGCTCATAACAGTATAAGTACCTTCTCCAAGACTATCAGCCCTCTCTCTCCCATTCTAGCAAATATTTTTCAAAGCTGTTGTTCAGTTGAGTCTTTCATGTTCTTATTTGGGGTTTTCTTGGCAAAGATACTAGAATTTCCTTCTCCATTTTACAGATGAGGAAACTGAGGTAGACAGGGTGAAGTGACTTGCCCAGGGTTTCATAGCTAGTAAGTGTCTGAGGCTGCATTTGAATTCAGGGCTTCCTGACCCCAGGCTCAGCGCTGTATCAACTGTACCATCTAGCTGTTCACCAGCAGATATACAATCTTATTATCTCTAAACCTTTACTCATGGTTTGAAAATGGCAAAGATCTTTAGTGTATGATGTCAGAGATTTAATGTTGTTGTGAGAATCTGTCTTTGTGTTGAACTTTGAGGGGCTACTATAATTATTTGTCTTCCCAGAATCTAAGTAAAATGGGAACAATACTAAACTATTTCATTGTCCATAAAGCAAGTCCAAGTTTTGATATTTAATGCTGTCAGAGGACTAATGGGATGTCAGTCATGTAAACAGTGGACACATCTTCACTCATGGTTTAACTAAAATCAATTTCTAAATTTCCTTTAGGTAAGAATACTGACATTGGTCATTTGCAAAAGTTGCTCCTTTTTGGATTGCACATATTTAATCAATATCAGGTTGATTGGTGTCTTGGGGAGGAAGGAAGTAGGGGAGGAAGAGAGAAAAATTTAGAGCACAAAATCTTACAAAAATGAATTTTGAAAATTATCTTTACATGTATTTGGAAAAAATAAAATATTATTTAAAAAAAATAAGTCTTTGCTCACTGTTTTCTACTGACCACTAGGTGGCACATTGGATACAGAGCTGAGCCTAGATTCACTTAGGTTTGAGTTCAAATCCAACCTTTGACACTTTTTCAGCTGTATGAATTTGAGCAAATCATATTGCCTTTTTTTGCCTCCATTTTTCAACAGTAAAATGGAGATAATAATAGCACCCATCTGTTGTGGGGATCAATAAATATGCAGCACTTGCATGAAAACCTTATCACATAATATGAATGTTAATGGAGTCTAGAATGCTTTCCTGTTCTCTTCCCATGACGCCTTTTCCAAAAAGCTTTTCCTGATTCCTCTCTTGGTGTAATACAGACATTATTTTCCATTGCTGCTATGTTTGCTTATCATGAACTATTGTATATATTATCTACTCACTGGAGTGTAAACTCCATGTAGGCAAGGATCATACTTTATCTAAACTAGGGTTTCTTGAATTTTAAAATAAAATCTATTTTGATGCCCATTTCAATATAATTGTTTTATTTTATGCATTAACATTAACATTATGCTCTTAAAAACATTCTTCTGATGGGATTTTATTTGGACCTTCAAGACCATGTCAATGTGGATGTCAATCATCTGGGTGGAGGTATTAATTATCACCTATTTTTCATATAGTAGTACATAATAGGTGCTTAATAAATGTTTATCAATTGATACTAAAGGTCCTTTGGCTGTTTGGTGGCACAACAGGGGAGGCAGTGGTAGAGTTTTTTTCTGGAAAGAATTGGGCCAAAATACCATTAAGGTGTTTCCCAGCTCTGAAATTTTGAGATTCTGCCAAAGAGAAGGATCAAATTCAGAGATTCAGGCCTGTAATAAACCTTAGAGATCATCTAGTCTGATCCCTTCATTTTATAGACGGAGAATAAGCTGACTCAGGGAGAAAGGACTTTTCCAAGATCATACCCTCCACCATTTTCTTTTTTTCATACTCCATTTTCCCCTCTCTGAGGAAGACAAGTGGAACACATGAAGCAATGTTACATCTCTCTGCAGAGAAGAATTATGGGAAAGCACATCTATTAAGGCCAGAGGTTCTGAGTTCAAGTTCTGCCTCTGATGTTTACTGCCTGTATAGTGATGAGCCTTTACTTCTTTGGAAACCTGAGTTTCCTCCACTATAAAGAAGGGAATTGGTTTTTGTGGCTTTTGAGGCTCCTTCCAGTTCTGAATCCATGCTTCATGGAGACCCCTGAGGATGCCCAACCTTGGTCCTGCCCTCCTGAACAGCCACTGACTCCCCACTCCCCCAGCTGATTGGCCGGCTTTGTTCTAGGCAAGTCTGTTATGCCGAGTGGGCATGATCACCCAACACAGTGTGAGGGTCAGCTATTGTGCTGTATAGTCTTTGTGTGGGGACCTATTTTTTTCAGGTTTCCCTCTTGTAAGGCCCCCCGGCTTTGACATAAACAGACTCATTCTGAGTTTTCCAGCACAGAGGGAGATCCCAGTCATGTAGACGCGCCATTTCCTTCGCCAGCTTCTAGGGACAATCACAATATTTCAGGTGAGACCTCTACTTCCCTCCCCTCCAATCCTTGGTCTTGACGTACCCAATTCCAAACAGAAATAGTCTCCTACAAAGCAGGGTAAGAAGGTTCTGTGATGGGATGTACCTAGGATGTAATCAACTTCCAAGGAAGAAGCTGTCTTTACCATACAGTTTTATATCTGGATACAGCTTCCAGAGCCAGTTGTCCGGGGTAGGTAGTAAGAGATTTTATAATTTGTCTGGGGTCATATCACTGGCACATGCTAGGAACAAGTGAGACTTGAATCCATGTCTCTCTGACTCTGAGACCAGTTCTGTCTCCATATTGGTTCTTACATAAAGCAATGTCTTGTATTCTGCTCCTCTGAGAGATGGAAGTGGGATCTGAGATCCAAAGTGATTCTCTTTCTCCCAAGTCACACTGCTGTTGTAGTATGGCAGGAGGCATATGAGGTACAGATTGAGAATTTAATTATATTATTTAGCTTATTACAAAATCAGAGGATTTGGGTCTCAAAGCTCCTTGGCTCTGCCACATTCTCTCATGTGGTTTTGGGCATGTCCCTCCCTTTACATGCCTTAATTTTCCCAATTCTAAAATTCGGGGTTTGAATGAAATGGTCTCCAAGCACTTCAAACCTATGAACTTCTTGACAGTGATGGAGTAGGAGAGTCTGGGTCTTTGTTGGAGACTGGTTTGATTGCCGTTTAGCTGGAAACAGGGGCATGAACCAGAAGGGATCTCCCAATATCCCTTTCCACCTTAGGAGACAGTTCTTGGGGGGGGAAGTCTTGCTCTCCCATTTCCCAGTCAGTGAAGGATTTTGAAGGTCTTTTTCCCTTAGCATGTGGTTAAAAAAATAGCTTATAAGTGGAGGTCTAAGAGGAAATGGGCCAGGAAAAAGGGTAAGACCACAGGCTATTATTTGATGGCATCCTATCCCTGAAACTGAGGCCATCCAAATCCAGCTACCTCCTTTTACAGACAAGGAAACTGAGACCCAGACAAGTTAACTGGTTTGTTGGTCACACAGGGAGCAAGCATCAAAGGGGGGATTTGAATCCAGGTTGAAGTGTAACAATAGTCCCTCTTTCTCTTTTTTTTGAACACAGACCATTCAATTAATTTTTAAAATTATTTTAATATTTTTCACATTTAAATACACTTCATTTCCAAAGTTAACCTTCTCATCTCCCACCCAGAGAGCCATCCCTTGTAACAAAGAATAAAAAAGAAAAGAAATTTTAAATGGGTCAGCAGAACTAAGCAATCAGCTATGTTTGACAGTGTATGCGATGCTCTATATTCATCATCCCCTACTCTTGCAAAGAAAGGAGAAAGGTATATTTTTCATTATAATTATTCAGGTGTCAGTTTCTTTTGTTGTTGTTCTTATTCTTTCCATTTTCATTGTTATAGTCATCATGTAAGTTTTTTTTTTTGCTTATATTATTTTGCATGTTGTCTTCCCACATATTCTCTGTATCACCATGTTGTTTCTTAGAGTTATTATGCTTACATATCGTAATTTATCTCCTCATTCCTCAAAATTTTCCCCCCTCCAGTTCTCTGCTACCACAAAAAGCACTGCTATAAATATTTTGGTGTATTTAGGGTCTTTCTTCTTCTCTTTGACCTCCTTGGGGTAAATATCCAGCAGTGGAATCTTGAGGTCAAAGGGCATGGACATTTTAGTCTTAGCAAAATTCCAGTTTGCTTTCTAGAATGGTTGGATCAATTCCTAGATCTTCATCAATATCTGTCACATGTCTAGTCTGTGTTAGGCAGGAAGTGTGGTTCAGTGGATAGAACTTAGGACTTGGAATTGGGAAGATGTGCATTTAAATCCTGCCTTCGATGCTTGTGACCCTGCTAATTTGCCCAGCTTGGTTTCCTCATTTGTAAGTTGAAGATACTTATAGTACTTATTTCATAGGCTTATGGTTAATATATGCAAATTGTATAACTAGCTGTTATTATTACAGGCCGTGTTTTCATATAAAGTAAGAGGGAAGGCCTTGTCCTTTGACAATGATAAGCCTTTGGATATGTGTTCTTCTATGCCCTCCATCAAGGAGCAGGCAGAAAATCAATATGGTAGAAGGGGAAGAGCACAGTTTTGGACATCATGAGGCTTGGTTTTGCTACGAATGAGCTGGATGATCTTGGACAAGTCTTTATCCCTTTCTCTGCTTCTCTAAAATGACAGAATTGGACTAGATAGTCTGAAGCATTTTCTATTCTTAGTCTTTGAAGAGGTATGGGAGGACCAGCTGAGCTGAAGGAAGTTCAGCTGCTGCTAAATTTCTGTAGTTACTCTACTGGGAAAGGTAGTCCAGGGTAGAGTGGTTCTCACTGCTCTGATCATCGTTCTGAATTAAGAGAGGGACTCTTAAGGTTGAAGGGGGAAGAAGAAGGGATTCTGGTGATTGCACTAGTGAGCCCCTTCTAGTGGTCCCTCTTGGACCACTTGGGAAACTGGGATCTTCAATTAAGACTAATAATGATAACAGCCAAAATTTATATAGAGCTTTAAAGTTTGCTAAACATGTACAGACAATGATCCCATTTTCTTTCGCAATTCTTGGTTCATAGAGCTGGAATGAAGATTTTCATAGATTTAGAGTTAAAAGGGACCTCAGAAGCCATGTAGTCCTACCCTTTTATGTCACAGATGAAGAAACTGAGCTCAAATAGGATGATAGATCTGGATCTGAAAGAGATGCCAGCGGCTATCTGGTTCAACCTTCCCATTTTACAGATCAGAAAACTGTCGTCCAAAGAGAGTGGGTATCTTGACTGGGGTCACACACTAGTTAGTATTTTAACTAAGTGATTTATAGGATCTGAGATTTAAAACTGGAAGCAACCCCTTATTTGAGCTAACACTTCCATTTAACAGAGGAGGAAACTGAGGCCCAGGGACGCTAAGTGACATAAAGGATCACAGTTCTAGAAGTGGAAGGCATCTCAGGGGTTAACCAGCCCAATATTCTCATTTTAAGGGTGCTAAGTATGACCAAGGAACTTCTATTTTAATAATAATGAGACACTAAAGCATTTATAAGAGATCAAGATGAATCTCCATGTATAATGATTAGCCCAATGACCTGCAGGTAGTAAGTGTTGGGAGGATTTGTACCATGTCCTGTGACTCCAGATCCTGGCTTTGCCAATGACCTGTTATATGACCTCAAGCCAATCATTTCATAGTCTTGGTTTCAGTTTCCTATAAAACCGAAGCAATAGTTTCTGCTTCTCTCTCCTTGTGCCAGATGGTGTGAAGATAATGATAATAATAGCTGACATTTCTATTTCTGTTTTACCATTATCTCATTTGCTCCTGACAGTAATGGGGTGAGGCAAATACTATTATTATCCCCATTTCACAAATGAGGAAACTGAGACTCCCAGAGATTGAGTGACATGTCCACGGCTACACAATTAGTATCTAAGGTGGTATTTGAAGTCTCTCATCTTCCCAACTCAGAATCTAGTGCTCTCTCCATTATTCAAAGTGGTCTTTGCAGGAGAATATTTAAGAAAGCTTTGGGGAGAGGCAAGCCTTTAATTGTCCTAGACTTAAATTTCTGCAACCTATTTGGTCCCATTTGTGCCTTTTGGAGTTTTCATTGTTTAATCTGAGACTTCTTCAATTCAGTAAATATTTTATATTCTCAGAATTAGAAGGAAATTCAGGGGCTAGTCTAACTCTACTGTGAACAGTTATTAGGAATCCAAAAAAAAAAAAAAAAAAAAAAGGAGTTTCCACTCTAATAAGGGAGAATCATTGTTTTGGTATGCCCCCAAAGGTCAATTTATCCATTCTTGCTTGTAAGCAAGATAGGTTTAAGGCTTGCCTTAGGCAGACAGACATCACATTTTCTAAATTTTCTTTCTATCATCCTTCCTTTTGTCTTGCAATCCAGTGAATCAGGAAATTCTGGCTGCTACCTAACTTTCATTTCTTAACTGTCATTCATCCCATTATCACTTCTGTAACCTTATGAGAGATGGAAAACAATTGGTCCCCCTCTTCTGATTACACACAGATTTCTTCAATGGGATTCCTTCCTTCCTTCCTTCCTTCCTTCCTTCCTTCCTTCCTTCCTTCCTTCCTTCCTTCCTTCCTTCCTTCCTTCCTTCCTTCCTTCCTTCCTCCCTCTCTGTTTTTCTCTTCCCCCCCTCTCCCTCTTTCTCCCTCCCTCTCCCTTCCCCCCTCTCTCCTTCTCTCTTCCTCCCTCCCTCCTTCCTTCTCTCTGTCTCTCTCTCTCTGTCTCTCTCTCTGTCTCTCTCTGTCTCTGTCTTTCTCTGTCTCTGTCTCTGTCTCTGTCTCTGTCTCTGTCTCTGTCTCTGTCTCTCCTTCTCTCTCTTCCTCCTCCCCCAGACTTGTTATTCATTACAAGAGGGAACTTCCAATTAGGAAACTCCCTCTCCAAGTCACAGATTAGTGGTCAATTTTAGGGTTGGTTCAGTCCTGGAGAGATTAAATGACTTGTCCAACCTACCTTGTGGTTAATGGGATAGGCTTTGTTTTGTATTCTTTCTCACTGCAGGCTGCCTTTCTTTGGTGAGAGAAGGAAGTTATCAGGTATCTTGGCTTCCCAGGCTAATTCCAGGGAGGCCCCTCCTCCCAGGATTGGGGAAAGGCCTTGGGAAGGAAGCCATTTGGAAATGACTGCTTCCTGGGTTGAAGGTGGATCCTTTGTTTCTAATCCTGTGTTTCTTATCTACTTGTTTCCTGGAGAGTTTGAAGAAAAAGTGGGAAATGGAAGAAAAGAAAAGAAAGAAATCTGGGAAGTAGAAAAGGGAAGTGTGGGGATGAAAATAGAGTTGGGGATTAGAATGAAGGGATATTAGTCTTTTTTTTTTTTAAACTGTTGGTTAATTTAGTAATTACTCACTCATAACTCCAACTAGATTATATGTTTTTGAGGGCTGAGCCCATGGAGGAGATTAAAGAAGCAGAAACCAAGATCCCTGCCTGGCTCCATGGGCTTGTAATTACCCCAATGTGGCAAAAAGGCCCTGACTTTGGAGGCAGAGGATCTTAGTTCCAATCCTGGCTTTGTGATGTCTTACCTGACTGACATTGGTCAAATTTTTTCCTGTTTCTAAAATGAGGGGTTTGGGGGCAGCTAGATGACACAGTGAATAGAGTACTGTTCCTGGAGCCATGAGAACCTGAGTTCAAATCCAAGCTCAGACACTTAACACTTCCTAATTGTGTGACCTTGGGCTAGTCACTTAGCCCCAGTTGCCTCTCAAAAACCACCAAAAAAATGCCAACAAAATAAATAACAAATAGCAACAAAATGAAATGAGACTAGAAGCCATAGAAGGTCCTTCCAACTTAAGATCTAAGATTCCATGTATTATTTAGAGAAATGAAACAAATACCCTTTCACTCCCATGGTTTCAAATGATTGCTGTTGTTGTTCAGTCATCTCAGTCAAGTCTAACTCTGTGACCCCTTTGGGGTTTTCTTGACAAAGATCTTGGAGTGGTTTGCCATTTCCTTCTCCAGCTCATTTTACAGATGAGAAAACTGAGCTAAACAGGGTTAAGTGATTTGTCCAGGGTCACACAGTTGGTAAGCACCTGAGGATGATTTGAATTCCAGAAGATGAGTCTTTCTGATTCTAGGCCCAGTGCTCTATTATACCACTTAGCTATCTTTTTTTTTTTTTTTTTCTTAGGGGATACTAATTGAATATCTACCTATGATCAAACCTTATTGTTGTTATTCAGTCTTTTAGGTTGTGTCAACAGATAAGGAAATTGAGGCAAACAGGGTTAAGTGACTTAAGGTCATACAGCTAGGAATTATCTGAGGATAATTTGTATTCAAAAAAATGAACCTTCCTGATTTTATCCACTGTGTCACTTAGCTGTCCATCTTAAAGTGATACCCCTTGATTTGTATTCAGGTAGGACTAAATGACTAGTTAGATTACTTCTTCCCTCTAAATCTGTTATCCTAATTGCTAAAGTTTGTGAATCAGTTTTTTTTTTTTTGTTGTTGTTGAGGCAATTGAGGTTAAGTGACTTGCCCAGGGTCACAGAGCTAGGAAGTGTTAAGTGTCTGAGACAGATTTGAACTCAGGTCCTCCTGACTTCAGGGCTGGTGCTCTATCCATTGTACCACTTAGCTGCCTATGATTCAGTCTTTAAGAGATCCAAACAGTTGACATTTCTTTTTGTTTTAAGTACTTTTTCTTTTCTTCTTCTTCTTCTTCTTCTTCTTTTTTTTTTTTTTTGGGCTATGCAATTAAGTCACACTGCCCTTTCAGATTTGTGAAGTACTTTACATTCATCATCTTGTTGAAGTCCTGCAAGAGCCCTAACAGGTATTGTACCTTTTTACAGATTAGCTAACAGAGGCCCAGGTTCCCAAATATCTCCTCTAGTCCTGAGTCTGATGGAAAGACTTGCTAAGGAATGGAGCCTTCCCATTCTGAAGGGAAGACCAGGCTAGCGCCATGGAGAAGATGGGTCCCATCCCCAGGCCAGTCTGAGAGAACAGAAAACTGTTTTAATAGCAGCACTGCGTCAGAAATCTAATTCTGGAGCAAGAGTGAAAGTCACTCCAGTTAATTTTTTTCTTCTTGGAGTAGTTGGTTCTGCTTGTCCTTGTTAGCTTGTTGAGTGATACAGTTGAGCATCCTGTCCAGACGGAGCAGCCAGGATGCTAATGGTTTAAAATCCTTGGCAAGTCTGGTTGATGAGATCTTTGTGTTTTTCATCTGTGAGTCTGTTATTAGAGGATATGCCTAAAAGGATTATGGGAGGGTCTGGGTCCCCAGTTGTTTGCAGAGATGGATTATTTTTGACCACAACCACTCATGAAGTATCTCTGCTAAGGTACTTGTGATACCACAATCAGTCAATCGATAAAAATTTATTAAAATAATAGCTTGTGCCAGGCACTGCACTAAGAGTTGGGGAAAAAACAATTTCAACCCTGCAGGAGCTCACAATTAACAGACTCAAAGAAACCTGAAACATGGAAGTATTCACTTCTCCTATATGTGTACTCATCCATGGACTGGGAATCCTAAGATCTGAATGAAAATCCTAGCCCTCCTTTCTCCCTGTGAGACTTAGGACAAGTCAATGAGCTCCACATTTCTTCCCTTTCCTTTTCTTTTTTCTTTCTTTTCTTTTTTTTAAATTAAAGCTTTTTATTTTTTATATATATACATGGATAATTTTCAACATTCACCTCTGCAAAACCTTGTGTTCCAAATTTTTCCCTCCTCTCCACCTCTCCCTTAGATGGCAAGTAATCCAATACATGTTAAACATGTGCAATTCTCCTATATATATTTCCATAATTATCATGCGGCACAAGAAAAATCAGATCAAAAAGGGGAAAAAATGAGAAAAACCAAAATGCAAGTGAAATTACTATGCTGTGGTCCACACTCCCTTCCCACAATTCTCTCTCTGGGTGCAGATGGTTCTCTCCATCACAAGACCATTCCCCTTTCCTTTTCTATAAGGGGAAAGGAATAAGAATTTATAGAGGGTCTATTATGTGCCATGTGCTTTACAAATATTATCTCATTTGATTCTCATAATGACTCTGGGAGGTAGGGGCTATTATAATCCCTATTTTATAGTTAGGAAATTTGAAGTAAAGATTCTTGTCCAGGGGTCACATAGCTAGTAAATGTCTGAGGTCAATTTTGAACTCATTTCTACCTGAATCTAAGCCCAATTCTCTTTTCTTTCTTTCTTTTTTTTTTATTAAAGCTTTTTATTTACAGAACATGAGTGATTTTTCTACATTGACCTTTGCAAAACTTTTTTTTTGTCCCAAGCTTTTCCCTCCTCCCCTCACCCCCACCCCTAGATGACAGGTAGTCTAACACATGTTAAATTATATGACAAATCCAATATATGTATACATATCTATACAGTTATCTTACTGCACAAGAAACATCAGATCTAGAAAGAGAAAAAAAAAACAACCTAAGAAGGAAAACAAAATGCAGGGAAATATTCACAGAAGGCCTTAAAATGCTGTGTTGTGGTCCACACTCAGTCCACACCAATGCTCTTTTCAATTCATTATCCTTCTAGCTACCTTCAGTAAAATGAAAGGACTTCATATGTTCTTATGACTTCTAATTCTAGGATTTTTCACATTTCCTTCCTTTTGGTGGGGGACCATGTATGTGGGATGTACATATGCCGTCCAGCATAGTTGCTGGTACTGCTATACTGATGAAAAGAACGATTCTTTTGGGGGAAGATGTTGGAAAGATATATTTTAAATATATGTATAGGAATATATTGAATATTGAATATATATATACATATATATATAGAGAGAGAGAGAGGAAGATTTTTTTTTTAAAAGCATCATTAAAAATGTAAAAGAAAACAAATTCTGTGGTTGATTCTGCACTTACAGATGGGTGACTGGTCATTCCTGGGCCGGCTTCTTACTGAAGTCCAGAACCATTCCACCGTCATCGGCAAGATCTGGCTTACTGCCCTCCTCATCTTCCGCATCCTCCTGGTCACGCTGGTAGGGGATGCGGTGTACGGGGATGAGCAGTCCAAGTTCACCTGTAACACCCTCCAGCCGGGCTGCACCAATGTCTGTTACAACAGCTTCGCTCCCATATCCCACCTCCGCTTCTGGATCTTCCAGATAGTCTTGGTGGCCACGCCCTCCATCTTCTACATTGTATGTGTGATGCACCAGGTGGCTCTGGAGGAGCTCATGGATGTGGAGAGGGACCACCTTGTGGAGCTGTGGCTGAGGCAGGCAGCCTCTCGGCAGGTCTTTCCCAGATCGGGCTCTGGGGACCTGGTACCCTCCATCTCCTTCGAGGGTCAGAGCGCGGGTAAGGAGGAGGGCCTTCCGAAACATTCTGAGTCTACTTTTCAGGACCCCATCCAACTGGTCAACCGGGTATTGATCATTTACATCACGCATGTGGTGTTGAGATCCTTCCTGGAGCTGGGATTCCTAGTGGGACAATATTACCTGTTTGGCTTTGACGTACCCCATTTATTTCGCTGTGAAACCTACCCGTGTCCCACCAAGACAGACTGCTTTGTCTCCAGGGCGACAGAGAAAATGATCTTCCTGAATTTTATGTTTGGGGTGGGACTTGGCTGTTTTTTTCTGAACTTGGCAGAACTGTATTATCTGGGATGGCTCTTCACCTTCCGGATGCTTTTCAGGGCTTGTGTCAATTGCTGCCACTACCTGAGGAAGGCTTCCCCATCCTACAGGCCTCGGCTCCTGCCTCTTCTGGACTCTAGTCAGCAGAGGATGCTCCTTGAAGCCTCCTTGCTGCCTGCATGGGGGTCGGGGCATCCCGGGCCACAGCACACTATGATCCCTGTGACTATGGATGCAGGAGAATCAGCTTTGGAGGGACACAAATCTAAAAAGGAAAAGCCCCCCAAAATGGCTCTCAGAAAAAAATCCTGGTTATAGTCACCCCCATCCCCAGCCTATGACACAGGGTAAGGGAGAGTGACTACAGTGGCCACTCACATCCAGATCACATGGCCACTTCCCTCTTACCCATTGGATATTGAGAAAATGGTCCTTACATAACATGTGGAAGAATGACCTTCACAAATTAGAGTAATTGACCCTCTGCTTATTTTCCTGCCTAGATATATGAAATCAAGTCAACTTTCTCATTCTCTCTCTTCCTTCACATTGTCAAGGTGTATTTCATTTTATTCTTTCCTTTCTATTCCCAAATACATGAAACTAATTTTTATCTCTCCTAGGCCATGAAGCCCTCAGAAGGTCCTTGCCAGCTTCAGCCTGGACTATTATAATCCTATTGTAAACAACCTCTATGATCCATCCCATATACTGGAGGCTAGATTAATAATCCAAAAACACAGTTTTGCATATTCAATTCAACTTATTTAAACAAATTCAAAGAATATTCTTTCAATATCTGCTCTGAACAAAAGTCTTGTGCTTGCTGCTAGGGAAGATGTGGTCCCATGAGACTTTCGGTCTAATAGGGGGAAAAGACATATGCAGATACCTAGAACCCACACATTTATGCCTTCAAATTTACATTTCAAATTCAACAAATATTTATTAAGCGATTTCTATTTGCAAGGAATGGTGCTAAGTTCTGGGGAGTACAGAGTTTAAAAAATGATTTGGTCTTTGCCTTTAAGATTATATGAGTATATATTAGTGCCAGGAACTCAGGCTACAAAGAGAGAACTAAAACAGTTCCTGCCCTTGAGAAACTTACATTCTAGCCAGTGGAGACAACATAGACATATCTAGGTATAGAGAGGATGTATTCAAAACAAATGCTAGGTGTTTGGGGTGGGAGGGAGGAGGGAAGAAAGAAGGACCTAAGTTATTAGGGAAAAGAAGAAAGGCTTCATGTAGAAGGATGCTTTTCAACTGATCCTTGAAGGAAACTACAGTCTAAAAGGTAGATATGAAAAAGGAGAGCACGTGAGACAGTTGGGACAAAGACACGTAGGTGGAAAATGAAATATGTTGTAGAAGGAATGTTAAGAAAGTCAGGAATATAGGTCACATGATGCTGAGCAAGTGCAATAGGGCTGGAAAGCCTATTGGGGAGCCCAGTTGTTATTTGAATAGCTACCAGAGAGGTTGAAGTTTTACCTCAGAAGTAATGGGGAGTCACTAGAGTTTACTGAATAGGGGCATTACATGGCCACACCTGTATGACTGTGTGGACTGTAGACTGGAGAGACAAGGAGCTGAGACGAAATCTATTGCAGTAGGCCAGGTGAGAAGTGATGAGGGCCAGGGCTAGGCTGGTAGCCTTTTGAGCTGTGAGGAGGAAAAGGATAAGAGAGAGCTATGTTAGTAACCACGATATTAGGTGATGAGTGGCAGTGTGGGATAGGTGAGGGAGAAGAGTTGAGGCTGTTGCTGACAAACCTGGGTGCAAAGCCAAATGACCGAGCAGAGGGGATGGTGGGTAGCCACAGGGGTGTGTTGGGAAGCTTCAAGGAGGGACTGATGTTTCAGATGGATTTTAAAATTCTGATAAGAACGAAAGAATACAAGATGGTTTTCTGGTGGATGAAGTAGGTCAGGGAAGAAAACCAGACCTAGGGGACAATGTGTGCAAAAAACAATCACCAGAAACCTAACAAGCAGCAAAATGTATTCAGGAGATAAAGAAAAGTCTAATTCTTTTTTTTTTTTTTTTTTTTTTTAAGCAATTGGGGTTAGATGACTTGCCCGGGGTCACATAGCTAGCAAGTGGCTGGTTCTGAACTCAAGTCTTTTTGACTCCAGTGCAAGTTCTCTCTTACTGTTTCATATAGCTGCCTCTGGGTGGGTGGATGGGATGGATCTTATTTAGTCTGGAACCTAGAGTATGTGGAGGGGAATAACATGAGATAAGTTCAGCAAGGCAAAAAAAGATGAAAGATTCTGGAGGGCCCTGAATGCCAGGTGAAAAAATTCCAAACTCTGTTAGATAAATAATAAAGAACCAGGGAGGATTTTGAGCAGACATTTATGTAACCAGATCTAATTAACTGGAAAATTCATTCCTCATCCCCAGGCCCAGTTATAATTTTCATTTGACATGAATCCCTAGGAATGACACTATGCTGATAAATGTTTAACAACCAGCTTTCCAGAAAAAGACAAAAAAGGAAAAAAAGGAACTGTAGTGCATATAAGATTAATATCTTCTCCATCACTTTAAGTTTAGATAATAAACAAAATGATAGACCAAACCCTAATTTGTATCTTTGAGGTTTTCCAATGAGCAAATGCTCCACACTGAAAATTTAACAAGCCCACTCTTGGCTCCAGTACATTGCTGCTTATCCTCTGCTTTAAGATCTTCAATAACTCCCAAGTATCCACAAGAGAAAGTTCTTAACTAGGCATTCAAGGCCTTCTACAATCTATCTTCAACTTACTTTTCCAACTTTCTTAGTATGTCAATGAAGAATTCTTTTACCTAAGCTAAATTGGGTTCATTAATATGCCCCAATGAACTTTGTTTTTTCCCACCTCCATGCTTTTGCTAATTCTGTCTCATTGGCTTGTAATGTCCTTCCCCCCTCCTTCCCACCTATTTGAATTAATGAATCAATGAGAATTAATTGTTTCTTGTTAGAATAAAAGTCACTATTATTCTAATAGAAAAAACTCTATAGGGCTAGCAGTGGTCAGAGAAAAAAGCTCTGTAGATCATTCTGGTGATCAAAATCACAAGGATGTGATTTTGTTGATCCATAGGACAGGTTTATTGACATCAAATTCCTGCCCACAGCCTTTAAGCTCTAGCCCTGGGCACCCCGGCCTGAAATCAGCCTTTCTTACTCTGAATTTCTATTGAACAAATTTTCTATATAATTGATTCACTGCCTGGTGCATTCTCCTACCAAAATTAAACTTACTATTTAATTCTTCTGTTGTGGTTGCTATTTAGTTTTGTATCTGCTGATAAGCTTGTCTCCTCACTTAGATTATAAGCTTAATGAGGGCAGTACCTGAGTTTTATCAAGTTTTGTCTACTCTCCATCACTCCATTCCTCAGTGCTCTACAGCTAGACCCCAGCTTCTTAAATGGAAACTTCATATAGGGTCTTATAACTGAGTGTGGGGGGGGAGTTGCAAAATCATAATTTATTATCAGTAAATTATATCTATTTTATATATCTACAATCCTGGGGTCATGTAAAAATTTCTCAGGCAAAAAGGGGTCATGACTGGAAAAAGTTTAAGAAGCTCTGAGCCAGGCTCAGAGTTCAAATTTGACCTCAGACTGTGTGACCATGGGCAAGCCAATAATTGTCTGCCTCATCTGTAAAATGACAATAATAACTTACCTTGAAGGGCTGTTGTAAGGATCAAATGAGATAATATTGGTAAAGTGCTTTGCAAAGTGCTTGGAGTATAGTAGATGCTATACAAATGTTAGCTATCATTCTTATTATAAATAAAGATTTACTGATTTGACTTGACATTGGTATTTGCATATTGCAAAGGTCTGTAGGAGATTCTACTCTATGCTATTTTGAAACCTCCAGTCTTCTTGCTGATTTCCACATCTCTAAAGTGTGGGGTGCTAGGCTGAGGTGTTTCATAAAGATTTCCTTTCATAATTCATGTCAGAGTTTCACAACACTCCCAGAGAGCTTTTTGCTTATTTTTCATCCTGTCTAGTAGCTTGTTCTTGGCCCCCCCTGGTTGGCGTGGGCATTCTGATAAATTGGTGGGCAGCATGAGCCAAAGAGACCTAGAGCCAGGACAGAGCCGTAATACCTGGATTTTATAGTACCTGGAATTTAAAACAAAAAAAAAAGGATTTTATCTATTTATTTTTTAAGTAATCAAACCTTCCCTCTACCAATTTAGGTCAACACTTATAGCTTACAATCTTAAGAATTGCTCAGGGCACACAGAGGCGAAATGACTTGGCCAGAATCACACACCCAGGCCTTGAACTCAGGCCTTCCTGGCTCTGTATCCAAACCACCAGGCTGCCTTCTCCTGTGTGTGCTAGACAGCTTCCTTAATAAAGGTTTGCTTCGCTCCCATCCCTCTGGTCTCTTGTGGGACCTCACAGATGTGCAGGTGAAAGGGCTCCCTGGGAAAACTCCAGATTTCACAATTAACATTCCTTCCCTTGGATCCTCCAACACAAAACCCTAATAAGGCGCTTCTCTGAAAGAGTTAAAGATCAGTGAGTAAATAATGCAGGAGTGCAAACATCAGCTGAATCCTTGGTCTCTGGGTCCTTTCCTGGTCTTCCTGGATCTAGTCAGTTACTGACAATTCAAGGAGTTTGACCAAGAAAGGAGGAGTCTCATTTGGGTAGTAACTTGTGCTTGAAGAAGGATATGAGGAAATATTTTCACATCCCCCTTTTCACCTTTGCACCCTTCTTTCATCTTCAAACACACACTTAGGGTGAGGTAGAAAGGGTCAGACCAATCTGCTAAAAGCGCTTTAATGTTCCCAGTGTCCAGGAGACAAAGAACAAACTTTTTTTTTTAATTAAAGCTTTTTATTTTCAAAACATATGCATGGATCATTTTCAACATTGATCCTTGCAAAACCTTGTATTCCAATTTTTTCCCTCCCTCCCCTAGATGGCAAGTAATCCAATATATATTAAACATGTGCAATTCTTTTATACATGGTTCCACAATTATCATGTTGCACAAGAAAAATCAGATCAAAAAAGAAAAAAAAATGAGAAAGATAACAAAATGCAAACAAACAACAAAAAGAAAGAAAAAACTATGTTGTGACCCATACTCAGTTCCCACAGTCCTCCCTCTGGGTATAGATGGCTCTCTTCATCACAAGGCCATCAGAACTGGCCTGAATCATCTCTTTGTTGAGAAGAGCCACATCCATCAAGATTGATCATCGTATAATCTTGTTGCCGTGTACAATAATCTCCTGGTTCTGCTCACTTCACTTAGCATCAGTTCATATAATTCTCTCCAGGCCTCTCTGAAATCCTTCCATTGGTTGTTTCTTATAGAACAATAATATTTCCTGACACTCATACACCATAATTTATTCAGCCATTCTCCAATTGATAGACATCTATTCAGTTTCTTGTTTCTTGCCACTACAAAAAGGGCTGCCACAAACATTTCCTTTCCCTCCTTTATGATCTCTTTGGGATACAAGCCCAGTAGAAACACTGCTGGATCAAAGGGTATGCACAGTTTGATAACTCTTTGGGCATAGCTCCAAATTGCTCTCCAGAATGGTTGAATCAGTTTACAACTCCATCAACAATGTATCAGTGTCCCAGTTTTCCCACATCCCCTCCAACATCCATCATTATCTTTTCCTGTCATCTTAGCCAATCTGAAAGACATGTAGTGGTACCTCAGAGTTGTCTTGATTTGCATTTCTCTGATCAATAATGATATAGAGCATCTTTTCATATGATTAGAAATGGTTTCAGTTTCTTCATCTGAAAATTATCTGTTCATATCCTTTGACCATTTATCAATTGGAAAATGGCTTGAATTCTTATAAATTTGAGTCAATTCTCTATATATTTTAGAAATGAGGCCTTTATCAGAATCCTTACATGCAAAAAATTTTGTCCCAGTTTATTGCTTCCCTTCTAATCTTGTCTGCATTGGTTTTGTCTGTACAAAACCTTTTTAACTTAACATAATCAAAATTATCTATTTTCTGATCAATAATGATCTCCAGTGCTTCTTTGACTACAAATTCCTTCATTGATCTGAGAGGTAAACTATCCTTTGTAAAGAACAAACTCTTTAGTTTGGCATTTAAGGCCTTCCACAATCTAGCTTTATCATTACTTTACTGCACAAATCTTTCACTCCAGTTAAATTGAGTTAGCAGTTTGACATGATCATATACATTTATTTATAGGATCATCATCATAATTGCTATCAATTTTTTGGGGGGAGGGATGATCAAATGGAATCATCTATTTCCAAGAAACAGGTATTTTTTAAAATGTGATCTATAAAACACATTAAGAGTTAGTTATGATTGGAGCTTAAGGGTAAACATTAGTAAATAATAGCTTGAAAATATACCTTGCAGGGTTCTCTTCTCCCATTCCAAATCTTTTCTCTCATGCTATTAAACAGTTTATCATTGTGCTTATTCAATTGCACTCCTAATCAATAGTATATGAAGCTTGAATAGCTGGTAATTTAAGGCTGGCAAATCACTTTACTTCTGCCATTTCACAACAAGTCTGAGAAATAGGAGCTATTGTTGTGATCCTCATTTTGAGACTACACTAGGCTCACATAGCTAGTAAGTGTCTGAAGTCAGATATGAATGCTGGGTGTCCTGATTGTACACTTTATATAGTGCCTTAAGGGGTGAGAACTGCAATATAGAGGTCAAAGGAGATCTACAAACTCAAAGTGCTGGATAATATATAAAGGCTGATTTTTAGTACTACTACCACTACCACTACTATTAATACTGATACTACTACAATTAATACTAATATTACTACCACCAATACCACTACTATTAATATTACCACCAACACCATTACTCCTATTAATACTAATAACATCACTACCACTACAACTATTACTACTACTGATGAGTTCCAACAAGTCATAAAAGGAGGGGAGTCATCCAAAATGAATTCACAAGTTGACATCATCTTCAGATGAAATATAATGCCATAAAGTGGAGAAAGTTCCCAATGAACTCACACTTAACAAGGGGTAAGATAGAATCTTTTATTTATATGAAAATTTGTTTTACATTAATTAATTTTGATTTTTTAATAAAGCTTTTTATTTTCAAAACACATATATAGTTTTCAACATTCACTCTTGCAAAACCTTGTAGAACCTTTTATTTAAAAATACCCTAAATAAGATTATCTAACTAAGCTAATTGTATACATCAATAAATCAGTAAAGTGGTTGTGGTTGTCAGTTTATACAAAATAAACTCAGGAATTGATGTCGATAGTTTAACCTCCAGATTGTATAAAGTAACAGTGGATGTCAGCACGAGATAGCTCTGTCTGTACATGATAATTCTGTCAGTGCAAGATAATTTTACAGAGTTAGCTTGTTCCTCACTGAGGCCCACTTAGATATTGGGTTGCTACCAGGGACATGGTCTTTTGCTGGAGTTCACTCACCCCACCAGTACCACCCACTATTATTATCAATAATAGTGCCAGGGCTATAATTCATATGAATACTATCACCATACTGCTACTATAGTTAATACTGCCAGCACTACCAGCACTACCACTGCTATTAATGCTAAGAATATTACTAGTATTATAACTAATACTATCACCACCACTACCAATAGCACCTTTACTATTAATAATGATACAATCACAACCACCATTACTAGTATTAATTCTAATACTACTACCACCAACTCCCATCACCACTACCACTATTGATATTACTTATTAGTACTATAATTAATACTAATACTACCATCACTACTAGTAAGATAGTTAATACTACTGCCACCATTACTTTGAATATTAATAATATTACTAATACTATAATTAATACTAATACTACTACCACCAATTCCCATCACCACTACCACTACTGATATTACAACTAATACTAATACTCTTATTAGCACTATAATTAATACTAATACTACCACCACTACTGGTTCCATAGTTAATACTATTACCACCATTACTATGAACACTAATACTAGTACTAGTACTATAATACTAATACTACCACCACTACTGGTTCTATAGTTAATACTACTACCACCATTACTATGAATATTAATAATATTACTAGTACTATAATTAATACTAAT
>JAJPUD010002105.1:275119-345669 GCA_023553655.1 Myrmecobius fasciatus | reverse complement strand
CGAGGGGTTCCTGGGAGTGACACCCCGCTGAGCGCGCCACGGGGAAGCGGTCAAGCCGAGCGCCTCGGCTGGGGTTGGAGGGAACGTCCCTGTGCTGCACCCCAGTCAGGAGAGAGGACACACCTGTGCTGACCCCGCCCCCCACCTTCTGCTTCACGAGGAAATGAGGGCCCCTTCCCCTGTAGACACACCTCCACCCACAGAGCCCCTTCTCCAGTGCATCTCCCCCGGAGACGTCTCTTGCAGTCCCCATCCCAGACATTCTCCCAGCTTCTTTCACTCCAGCTTAGAGACCTTCTCTTCCCAATCATCCCCTTGCCCGCACCCACCAGAGCCCCCCTGTACTTTCCCCTGGAGCCAGTGCCCCCCACCCTTTACCAGCTGTGATCTTGAATGACTGCTCAAAACCCTAATTGCTGGTCATCACTTCACCTCCAAGAGCCTCAGTATACCTTTAGGGCTAAAGACCCTTGGGATACCCTCCCAAGAGGCCTTCCTAACTTCCAGGGCATGCTCTGGCCCTATACCCAGACCTAAGAAGACACTTTTCTTAGCACTCATAGAAGGGGTCAGGTCCATCTCACCCCTTTTATAGATGAGGAAACTGAGGCACAGTCACACCTGGACCATGGTCTCCTTAGCTTGGGAAGGGGCAGAGCCATTCTCCCTCATCTCCAGCGGGCTGCCACCTTTGACTTTGTGTCCTCCATTTGGATCTTAGCTAAAAAACGGCTGAGTGTGTTGGCCAAGATCTGAGAGATGGCCTTTGACCACTTTCAAAATCATGTTTGTTGCTCTTAGTTCTAGAAAGTTTTGCATTTCCTGGTACTTCTTATCAAAGATATCTTTTTAAATATAACTTCCCTGAAACACATACCCCTATCTTGTGCTTTAAAAAAAAAAAAAATTTAGAGGGGGAAGGCCTGAGGTTGTGCTGCTCTGACTACCCTGACCCCACTTACTTGTGCCATTATTATGTATCGGAAATAACTGATGGGCATCTCCTCTTGGCATATCTGAGAGACAAGGAACTCAGCTGCAGAGAATTTCATCCCTTTGTTGTCTTTTTAAAGTTCCGAGGTGGTTCGTCTTAATATTGCTGATTAGATAGTAAAAATATCATTTATTATTTGAAAAAACTTTTCAGAATATCCTGTTACACTAAAGTATGAGTGGGAAATGTCATAGTGCTCACACTTGGGATGCTTCTCATGGGGTCACTTAGTAAAATTTACTTTGGCAGCCTGGCTTCTGCAGAGACTTGGCAGGTTCCCAGGAGTGACTACAGATGAAAGGAGTAAAATCAGCTCTTGAGAGTGCCTTATGCTGGGGGAGGCAGGGAGAGGAGAGAAGCTGTTTGGTAAAAAGATGAAGAATATATTGAACTCACCTGGTGCTTTGAGGGTGTTTTTGTTGTTGGGTTTTTTTTTTTTAGTCTTTGAGAGTTAAGCTTTTCCATGATACTCACCTTTGTGAATTGATAACATTTAAATCCATAAATCTGGGATGGTCAGTCAGCATTTTGCCTTCTAGAAGCCCCCTTTTCTCTCATTAGATCCATGAGAGCTGCATGTGGTTACTCTGGATTCCAGTGTTACTTCTTTTCTGGATCACTGAAGGGAAACTCCGGGTTTGATGTGTCATTCAGGGCCACTCTTGTGTCTTCCTTCTGAGGAGGTCTTCAGTTTATCCCATTGTCCGGCCTCAGGGCAGGGGCTGGTTTTGCTTTCTCTGTGTCCCCAGTACTGTGGCACACAGTAGGGGCTTAATAAATGCTGCTTGTTATGGCCTTACTCTGAGATCCAGCCAGATGACTGGAGCCTACTCCATTGCATTGTAGGTAGAGAGTGCTCTCCTCTGTTCAGGGAATTTGCCCCCTCTGTTGTCCTCCTCCAGGGCCTCGAGGGACCTGAGGCCACCCTAGAAACGATCTCCCACTCCCTGAACTTGCCATTTTCCCTGGCTAAATGGCAACTCATTGAGGTCAGAGAGTATTTCATTTGTTATCCCTGTGGTTGCTTAGTACATGCTCAATAAATGCTCCTTACAGGGTGTGTCTCACCTCATAGAGGGTAGGATTAGGACAATTTCATTTTTTCCTCTATCCCTAGGGCCTGGCAATTGTAGGGTCTCCCTAATTGTAGAATGAAGGGTTCGTTGAGACCGGGGGCTCCATCTAGGAGTCACCTGATCCTCTGCTGTGTCAGGTCAGGCACTGTGGTTAAGCCTTGAGACACAGAGTCCCAGAAGCCAGCCCCCCAAAGCCCTGGCCCCTCTTCTCAGAAACCTTGTGAGCAGCACCCAGTCACATCTAGGATGATACAGGAATGTGGGACAGGGCTGCTGTGTCTAGCCTAGCTGCCGATCCATCCTTGTCAGTTGGGGAGGTAACTTTCAGAAATGAGCTGATCGTGGGTCACAGAGACCTCGGATGGCGGTGATCGTGTCACAATAAAAGCACTTGTGCTTCACCTTTCTCCTGATGCCTTTGAGGCTGAGGAGAAGGAAGGCAGAGGCCCAGAATGGGCCCAGGGAAGCCCGCCCAAGGAGATCTGGTCAGTGTGGTTGGCGTCCGTGGTTACTCTGACGTGAGTGTTTCAACCTGGTTCCACTGCATGGAGGATGGGACTAAAATGGAAGTGAGTCGATGTTCCTTTTACCATCCTAGCATGGAGCAGTGAAGAGGCCTCCCAGGTGAAGCCTCTAATGCCCAGAGTAAAGAAGTGTCTGAGGTGACCAGGGAAGGGGCACCAGAGCCAAGATTCGGACCTAGAGCCTCTGAGCCAAATTGGGCTCTTTCCACCCCAGCTAGCCTGTTCTGAACTTACTCTTGACTTATCGGAGATCAGAATAATAACTCTTGATCTCCCGTGGATTGGTGAGATTGTTTACTCAACCACCATGTTTCAGGCATGTGCACTGGGGGCTTTAGAGTACCTTTGAGTCTGTGTTTAGTCTACAAAAGTACCTGAGCTTTGGGAGGTGTCCTGGATTTTGTCTAGAGACGGGAACTGTCCAACTGCCTTTGTTGATGGGAGAGGAGGTTAGAGCCTCAGTTAAGCAAAGCTGTTTGCTCTCATTGCAGATATGGCAGATTTTGGCTTCTTTTAGCCTGGGAAGTCAAGAGACCCGATGAATGCAATGCTTTCTGATCACTTAATTGAATCCCTCAGATCAGGAGAGCAAAGATTTGGGTCAATTATATTTTCTTTTTGAAACACTTGGCTACTTTTTACTTTGAGATTTACTTTTATTCAGTCTTTATCTGTATTAAGGAAGTACAGACAAACACAGAGGTGAAATAATTTTGCAAGTTTTTCCTTGAATTAGACATAACTGTGACTCATTTTAGTGGTTTATCTATTGTAAATGGTTGTTTTGTGTAGTAAGCTTGGAGTCCTTTCTATACAGAGTTTGTGGAGTTTCTTCCTTATTTTGCAGGATAATAGAAATATGGTTTGCCATTTCTACCATGTCGTATTCTAGGCAATGAAATTTCAGCTCCTCAAGGGCAAGGATAGTTTCATTTTTGTCTTTTCTCCTCAGTATAACATAGGGCCTGATTCTTAGTGGAAATTTAATAATTACTTTTTGAATGAACCTATCCATGAATTAGATGCCCATAAGTTGAGCAGCTGCTCTTCCCCATTTACCTGTTATGTTTTCTATGCACCCTATTTTAATGAAACATTTGTCTGAATATTTGAGTTGCTCACCTGGTCTAATAATTGGCACCTGCCATAAATCTTTTTGTATATTATTTAATCAAGTTGCTGTGGTTGATTTATTCTGAAGGCTTCTAAAAGCAAAGAATTACTTCAAAAGTACAAAAATATTCTAAGCATTTTCATGTAATCATGCTTCTTATAGCTTAAGTTTGTGGAATTTGGTTATTCAATAACATTTTTTGACTTTCAGGAGAGGGAGGGTTGTGAACCAGTAAGTTTCCCTCATGTGAAGGGAGTTCATGGGTGAGAAGATTCATCTGCTGATGTAGATAGGCAGCTCTTGTCAGTGGAGGCTCAAGGCCAGTGTGGGACAAGTGAGGGCAGCCCACCTTCACCCCAAAATCAGCCCTCTCTCCCTCCACTGCTCCATGCTGTAAAGGAAAATCAGAGAGTGACAGACATATCAGGAAAGAGTTGTTCGTGTGTAGCTATAGGTGGGTAATTTTTTCAATGGAAGACATGTTCATAAGAAGATCAGAAGAAAAAGAGAAAGATAACATATGAAAAGGATATAATATTGTTATTTAGCATGTAGTTGTCTTAAAAATCCTTATGCTCACCTTATGTCACTTTGCTTCTAAAGCAGCAAAGACTCTCTCTTTCCCTTTCCACTCTGGTACTCATCAGTTTCACTTGAAAGGATGGAGAAAATCCCTCTTGTGTTCAGAATCTCGACTAATGCTCCTGAGGCTTTTCATACCTTTAGATGCATTATAGATGGTGTGAATCAACCTTAGGGTTTCTTTCTCGAAGGGCGATTTAGCTTTGTGATCCATAATGGGTGAGGCCTGTTATATTATCCCATTTTCTCCACCCATCAGAACGGGTTTGCCCACCATGTGGGAGCGTATAGCCACTGCCCAATAAATATTTGCTGCTTAAGTGAGATGAGCCTTTAAACTGTAATATCTGTGCATAAATCCTGTCATGACTCTGCCTGAAAACCAACAGTTGGTTGAAAGTTATACTATAATGACTGTGACAATTTGATTTTTAAATATTAATAATTTGATATTTATTTTCCTTGGAATAGATGGAGTCAGGAAGACTTCAGGTTCCAATCTAACTCAGATACTTATGAGTGGTGTGGCCATGGGCATGCTTATTCATTTCTTGAAGTTTCATCTGTAAAATGAGGCTTACTTCATAGAGCTATTACGAAAATCTAATATTAAAACACCTGAAGCTAGGTCTTGTACTGACCATCAGCTCTTTCTTTCTTAGGACCACAGGAGGGCTCTTAGGCCAGGATGCATTGTCCATCCCAGGTACCTTCCTCACCTCTCCTATCCAGGTAATAACAACACAGTCAGTTTTCTGGTTAAATCTGTTGAGGAAGTTAATTATATATTTAAGTATAGAGCAAATTGAGTACCTCACTGTCCACTGAAAATTCACCTTTCTTCTCCCTTCCCAGGTGTAAACACCCTTTTTGTGCCAGGATTGATTTTTTTAGGGGGGGTTGCTTTTGTGTTTTGTTTTGTTTTTTTTATCAGAAGGTCATTGAACAGGATTGTTTCTATAGTTATGTCTTGATGGTGTGGTAGAACTGGTCCCTGGAAGAGCTAAATGTTAAATTTTCAGTGTGGACATTTACACTTCAGAAATCAGCAAAGGCTACAAACTGGAGATGAATCTGTTGTTTGATAATTGTCTAGATTTAGGATAGTGATAGAGAAAATGTTAATCATTCAGATTGAATTTAAAAGTGTGTCTTGGGTACATTTATGTGGAGAGCCAGTTGTTAAAACTTTTCCCAGCATACCTCTGGATATCCAGTGGTTAAACTTGCCCCTGGATATCTTCCAGAAACTCCTGAGCTGCATGTCTTCCTGTAAGCTCAGTGATAGTTTGTAAAGGAAGCTGCAAGGAGGCTTTGCTAAGGCCACTGTATTTTCATGACTAACAAGTATGTTGGGACCTTGTGCGCCACATCTTTAGCTGTGAAATGGTAGAGATGTGGCCCGTGGCAAAGCCCCTCTCAATGGTGGCTGTGCCCCAGCTTTGCCAGTTTGCTGGGAGTAAGGCTAAAGCTCCAGTTCGTTTTAACGTGCATTTCTGCAACTTAGAACAACATCCCTGTCATTCTTGAGGACCAGTCATCTTCTTTCTGGGGCTGGGATCCCCTAGCACAGCAGGGGCGGGCTGCCCTGGGAATGCAGCTACTCCCTCCCCGGGACTGCTTAGCTCGGCCCTGCATCAGCAACAGGCTTTGGGACTTGTCACCCTGGGTGTCCTATAGACATCCCAAGCTCAGCATGACTAAAATGTCCAATGGGGATTCCTGCCAGCTGCTTTTGAAGGTCCTTTCTCTCCCAGTCTCCGGCCTTTGCATCCTTGATGCTTCCCTTAATGCCTCTTGTGGCCCTTCCCCGGCTAGAGCGTGTCCTTTCCACCTCAGCAGCCTCTCTTGACCATCACCCTGGCTCAGACTTTTGGCCCCTCTCAGGCTCATTGCCTCCTCCTCCCTTCTCTAGTCTTTGCTCTGCCAAAGTACCAGACGCTTTCCTCAAATGGAGAGAAGGCGCTAGAGAGTTGGGGGAGCAGGAGGTGCTGCCATAAAAATGTATGATGAGCTGGAGTGGCAGGCTGGGCCCAAGGGGGTTTGTATCAAATCCTCGAGGCACCAGGGACCCCATAACGTGGTCAGATATTCGAGGGCAGCGTGCAGGATGGCCTGGGAAGAGGCAGGAGGCCTCATGGGGGAGGGGTGATCAGGAGCATCCAGAGCTACAAGGGAGCCTACCTTGTCCTCCCTTTCCTAGTAGGGAGGGGAGCTGCAGTTGGGGTCTGACTCAGTGGTTGTGGAAGACCAAGAGGTTATGAATCCCCCCCAAAAGGGCAGGATGTCTCAGAAGGGTTCATCTGACGTTGCTGTGGAGTTAAAAAAATGTTGGGTGGACACCTGTAACAGGGGCTGGGTTCTTTGTGATTCAGCGTGCTCTGCTGCCTAGAAATGCCGAGGTAGGCAGCCTGGCACTCACTCGTATAGGGCTCTCTGCAGGGGCTTCCCCTCAGCTGTCCTGCTCTCTGCCAGCCACGCATGGGGTAAATCATAGTGGACCCTGCCTTTATTAGCCAGAGACCTTTGGCCAATCTTCTTAGAAACAAATTCTGGTTTTAAAAGGTACTCACTGGGGAGAGCCCTATCATTCTTGGGATCAGAGGCTTTCCTCAGCAACACAGAAGGGAGGCCCCCCAGAAATCCTGGAAGTGCAGAGCCCCAGAGATGATGTAAGGCAAGGGGCCCCCAGCAGGTCGAGTGCTTTGGACCAGCTGAAGCCCTGACTGAGTGCTCACTAACTTCACGCCCCCATCTCTGGTCCTGACAGAGGCTGAGATGGACCTTCCCAGTCACAGGGACCTCCTCAGACTCTCCCCTCCCTGTCAGGACACCATAAGGCTTGTTCTGTGCAAAGCAGGCAGACAGAACAAAGATGTCTCTGACTGGGCCCTGTTCTCCTCAAATCCAAGTGGGAACGCAGGAACTTCTCGGCCTGTGCTTCCTGTCTGATCCAGGCTGTGGCATCTCTAGCATTAATCTGGCCGGCTCCCCATCCCCCAAGTGAGAGGTGCCCCTGCTGGGGGCCCACAAAGGCCTGGGCACTGCCCTGGGAGGCGCTGATGAGGCTGCTGCACAGCTGGCTGCTCTCGTGCCCATGGAATCTGCCTCGGTCCAGAGGAAGGCTCTCCCTTGCTGCCCTGCGGAGGCCTTCACCGGCCATCTGCCCCCTCCGCCGAGGCTTCTGGGCCTACCAAGCCCGAGGTACCCTCTTTCCCCATAAAGACTGAAAGTGAAATCCTGTGGGGAAAACAATAAAGCCCCAGGAATGACGCAGGAGCTCGAGACTTTCTTACCGCCTGTAAAACTCTGGGTAGGAAATTTGTACTTTGTACCTTTCTTTGAGTAGTTTGTGGGTGATGGAGCCACTCCCTAGGGGTGGCCTAGAAGGCCATTCCAGCCTAGGATTTGAATGTAGGTGTATGGCATGGAAGTGAGGTGCAGACTTAGAGCCCCCGTCCTGACCGGGCTGTTGGCAGGCCCTCCTGGTGGGAGCTCTCAGCCTGGGGCAACCCCAGCCCAGGGACAAGGTTACAGACTTCCTAGAATGGCACCCCTGGTGAAAGGCCTGGAAGTTATCTGCCTTGTTCCTGTGCTGTTCTCTTCTTGACATCTTAGTGCCTTTTATGAAAGGCAAGGAGCATCACCTAGTCAATCTACAAACCAGGTCTGTGAACTTGTTTCTGGAAAAACGTCTTGTGTTTCTTGCCATCTGGCTTCCTTTGAAATCCTCCACATTTTATCCATGCCTTTAGCGGCAGGCCTCTGAGAAGGGGTCCTCAGGCTTCCGAGGACAGTGTCAGGATCCCCTGGTCTGGAGCACCAGGATGCAGCCGGAGTGGGCCCAAGGACAGCCAGGACGACTCAGCTTTGGGGCCCACGGCCATGGGTGATGACAAGAAGGAGCAAGTGAGGGCTGGGAGCCAGGGCCTTGGTGTAGCCCTGTGTACTGTGTCAGATGTGGCAGAGCTTGTTCAGGACTGACATGGTTATGAGCTCCCTGGTCAAGACTTAGAAGAGATCTCATGGACCCAGAAGAGGAAGCTCTGGCCTCTACAGCAAAAACATCCTGATTTAGGATGTACCCTGGAAACATACACTTGTGAGCATGCACCCCAGAGGGTCCCCTCTGCATCGAGCCCTTCCGAACAGCGCCTCGGGCATCTCAGGCCCCTTCCTCCTCCCTCCCACTTCTTGACCCCCAAGGAGGAGTCATAGATTGAGGACAAAGGGCCAACTTTTTTTTTGCAGAGATGCTCCTTTGTATTCAGTACCTTCCATGTGGCCATGACATAATCAGATTATTCCTTAGGTGTCTGTGAGCCCTGTGCTGTCCTACACCCTCCCCCCAACTGTCTTCTGTTAAATCAATCTTTAAATAGATATTTTCCTTGTCTCCTCCCTGGATTTCAGCCCATTTTTTATCCCACATCATCCTTCCATGATGATCTCTATGATATCCCCGCACCCATAGCTCCTTCTGTCAATTCATGGCAAAACCCAGTATTTAAGTTAATTTACCCACCATGAGGACTACAATGAATGAAGTATTAATAGCAGCATAGCAATCCCAAACCAAGCTTCCCCAATACCAGTGTTATCCCTGCATATCACAGCTCATTCATTGTTTTTTTTTAATTTATCCTGAATTTGAACAACAAAAAAATAAATAATTTTATGCCCATGGCAGAACACGAGAGAATTCTGCACTAAATTGTGAATCTCCATTTCTCCAGCTTTTTTCTGCATCCTTCTGTTTATTTCTCTGTATGTTTAAAAAAAAAAAAGTTGCAATCGCCTTTTTTTTTCCTCAATCATTCTTGCTAACCAAGGGGGGGAAACAAATAAGCAGAGTTAAGCAACGCCACCCCCCCACCCCCAACCATGTCCAGACCCATGTGCTTGTGTCTGCCCCTTGCATCCATCCCTTCTCTGTCGGGAGGTGGGTAACATGCACCACGTAACGTGGTTGGCTTTCTGGAGATGCGGGTGGCCATTGCCTTGGCCAGAGCTCTTTGGTTTTTCAGTTATTCTTCTAGACAGTGAGGTAATCCTGCCCACGTCAGTCTCCTTCAGCTCCCCTGGCCCGGGATTTTCTGAAATCATCCCTCATCGTTTCTCCAGATCAGCCACATTTAATTCCTATTTCACAATGGAGCCAATCATCTCCTAGCTATGTAAGACTGATCTCCAGCTCTTTGCTCTCCTTTCAATCTTCTCTTTGAGATCCAGAGGTTTGGCTTGTGATTATCCTTCCCTGGCTTTATCCTTCTGGGAAACGTGTGAGTTTCCTGCCACCTGCTCCTGGGCCGTGTGGGATCCGGAGAGAAGGAAGAAGATGAATCCTTGGTCTGCTCCAAGGGGGCAGAAGGAGCCTGTTGTTGGCCTCCAGCCCTCGCTGACACCCATGAGCTGGGAAGTCCTCCCAGAGCTGGTCTGGACCCACTCGGTCCTGGCGCCTCAGCAGATT
Organism: Myrmecobius fasciatus; assembly: GCA_023553655.1. Classification (NCBI taxonomy): domain Eukaryota; kingdom Metazoa; phylum Chordata; class Mammalia; order Dasyuromorphia; family Myrmecobiidae; genus Myrmecobius; species Myrmecobius fasciatus. Next base: position 335,909 of record JAJPUD010002105.1, on the reverse strand, counting down.
TTAGGAGAATAGGCTCTCCATTTGTATTTTCCTTCATGTACCAGCTTCAGGCTTCTTTCAGGTGAGGCTGGGCACTGAGGCCGTGGGAAATTGATTCCTGTTCTTCAAGATGTCTAAGCACTGTCCCATCCCCTTGGTCCCAAACCAGGCCTTTGTCCAGTTCTGAAGAGGAGGTGACAGCTTCAGAGGAGACAAAGGAGCACATATGAACAGCAGGAGGAAGAGGGACTTGATAGGTCCTGGCAACAAGCGAGATCTAGAGGGGGGGAGGTGAGGACAGCCCCTCACTTGTGAGCCTGGGAGACATGGGAGACAGAAACAGGAAAGTTAGGAAGAGCATTGAGGGGCTGGGAGGCGAGGTTTAGGGCCCAAGTCCTGCTGTCTGCAGCATGTCCAGCAGGTGAGTGTTGGTGTGTACTCTGGTTCAGGAGAGCCAAGAGTTAGGGAGCCAAAAAGATAGAGGGGCAGGACAGAGACTTGGGCACCCCTGCACCTGTTGGGTGCAAGCCAAGTGAGGAGCCCGAGGAGGAGAAGAAAATGATCCTGTTATGTCATCAGCCTCAGGAGAGGAGCGACCCTCAGGAAGAGGGTGACCAGCAGTGTCCTTGGCTGAGGAAGACAGGGGAAGGCCATTGGATCTGGCCCTCTGGAGAGCCCTGGGAGTGGGGGCAGTAGGCCGGGCTGCAGAGGGAGAAAAAGACCAGTAGATCCAGCCCTTCTCAGGTTTAGCTTCCAAAGGGAGCAGCAGGAACCAGATGGAAGGGGAAGGTCACCTGGGGAGGCTCTGAGAGAGAGGGGAGATGCTGGAGAAGACACAGTGTGCACCTGGAGGTTGTGGGACTCATCCAGGGTCCTGAGTCTGAGGCTGCATTTGGCTCCAGACCCCCTGTGCCAGCTTCAAAATAAACATCTTTGAGGGACCATCTCATCCATCCTCAGTGTTATTTCAGCATGTGAAAAAGGAGGTGAAGGAAGAGGAGGTGGCTGTCACTGTGACTTCTTTATGTAAATTTAACATATGTAATTTTGACATCTTTAACTCAAAGTCTAATAAGCCCTATTTCTTTCATTGAGGAGAAAATTTCCCTTCTTCATTCCTTAAGTGGGATAACTACTTGATTCCATTTTCTTCCCTATTTTCTAGAGTTCTTAAAAAAATTAGTTTGTCTCCTATTCAGCTGGAATTTGCTGAAATATAAGCTATAAAATCTGGATTCAAATCCCTTTCCTACCAAATTGCCAGGTTTTTTTCAAGTGTACTTGTTAAATAAAGACTTTTTCCCCAGTTTTTATTTCTAAATATTTTGTCAACCATCATTTTTACATTATATATGTAATATATTTTATATCATACACCAGGCATCTGATATTTTTAATCAATCCCAATGACTTATATATCTGTTTTTGATGAGAGCCTCTTCATGATATGTTTAAAGCCTAGGAATCCCAAACCCTGTCAGCTTTTCACTTCCAAGGTACTTTTGATACAGTTGTCCATTTGTTTTTCCTTAAAAATTTCATGATAATTTTTTCTAGTTCCATAAAGAAGCCATCTGGTGTTTTGATTGATGCTACATTAAATGAATTTTATATAAATATTATTTTATTCAATTTGTTGTCCAAAATTAGTCTTTTTTTTGCACAGTCAATTTTTACACAGATCAAGTTTATAACAAGGCTATTAATTATAAGAAGGTTAACAGGGATATTTTATGCTTATAGCAAAAAGCATTGCTTTAAAACAAAAATACTCCAATTCCCCCCCTCCCATTTTGCTGGAGTCATGGGGATTTCCCAATCTATGTCCACATCTTGTGTTAATCTTGCTGTTTACAGAACTTCTCTAAATTTTATCTTTAACGGTTGTCGCCTAGGCTTTTAAAATCTAAATTGAATATTGATGTTTAGGAAGCCTCCCAAAATGGTTTTGTACTTTAAAATTACTTCTACTTTCAAGGTATTTGTTTTTATGTTGTCTACTGATAACAAAACCATTAAATGAAATTATTCTTTATTGTGTATCAATAAGATTTTATAAACCCAAATGAAGTTGTGAATTCATTAATTTATATTATCCTATCATTTTAAAAGTATAAATGAAATTCTTGTTTTCCATATAAAAGTTAGATCATAGTTTCTCTTAGTAAACTCCCAATTAACCGGAGTATTCAATTAGAAAATTCTGATTAATCTGGTTTTGAGAATAATCATATATGATGTACCTACATTACTATTTTAAATAAGTTAAAATGAAATTGTGTATGCACTTAACATAATCCTTGAAGATTTAAAAGTTATTTCAGGATCATGTATCACAGATTAATCATTTTAAATGTTATTTTTATAGTACTCTGAAAAAAATCTGCTTGTTGGAGTTTTAAAAAATATTTAATGCTTTATTTTTCTCATTTTCATCCATTGATCATTTACCAATTGAGGAATGGCTTTCATTTTTATAAATCTGACTCAGTTCTCAGTTCTATTTGAGAAATGAAGCCTTTATCAGAAACACTTCAAAAATTTTTTTTCACAATTATGGTTGCTAAATGTTATTTCCCACATCCTATTTCTCTCTGTCTCCATTTATTTTTTTCTGCTTGTCTTTTCACCTTGTCCCTCCTCAAAAGTGTTTTGTTTCTGACTGCTGCCTCCTTCAATTTGCCCTCCCTTCTCTTACTACCATTCCCTTTCTTTTGTCCCCTTCCCTTTCTATTTTCCTCTAGGGTAAGACAGATTTCTATACCCAATGGAGTGTTTATGCTATTCCCTGGTTGAGCCAGTTCTGATGAGAATAAAGTTCAAGCATTCCCCTCCTCCAGCTCCACCATCTTCTCCACTGTAAAAGCTTTTACTTGCTTCTTTTACGTGAGATGATTTCCCCTATTCTACCTCTCCCTTTCCTTTTCTCTTCATCTATTCCTGCTTCTCATCCTTCAACTTTATTTTTTTTACATATCCCATCAAATTCAACTCACACCTATGTCATCTGTGTATTTTCCTTCTAACTGCCCCAATAATAATAAAATTCTTAGGAGTTCCAAGTATCCTTTTCCCATGTAGGAATGTAAGTAATAATTAACCTTACTGAATCCCTTATGATTTCTTTTTTGCTTGCCTTTTTTTATGCTTCTCTTGAGTCTTGTATTTGACAGATATTTTATTCAGCTCTGGTCTTTTCATCAGGAGTGCTTGAAAGTACTCTATTTCATTGAATGCCCATTTCCCCTCCTGAAGAATTATGCTCAGAGTAGGTCATTCTTGGTTGTACTCCTAGCTTCTTTAATATGTGAAATATCATATTTCAAACCTTCTGATCCTTTCATGTAGAAGCTGCTAAATCTTGTGTTATATCCTGACTGTGGTTCCACTATACTTGATTTTTTTTTCTGGCTACTTCTATTATTTTCTCCTTGACCTGGGAGTCCTGAAATTTGGCTATGATACTCCTCTTGGGATCTCTTTTAGTAGGTGAGGGTGGATTCTTCCCATTTCTATTTTATCCTCTAGCTCTGGGATACTAGGGCAGTTTTCCTTTGATAATTTCTTGAAAGATAATGTCAAGGCTCCTTTTTTTTTTTGAATCATGACTTTCAGGTATTTCATAATTTTTTTTTGCTGAGGTAATTGGGATTAAGTGGCTTGCCCAAGGTCACACAGCTAGGAAGTGTAGTTCATTAATTTTTAAATTATTTTTCAGTAATCTGTTTTTCAAGTCAGGTGTTTTTCCAATGAGATATTTCCCAAGGACATATTTTTTTCATTGTTTTGATTTTGTTTATTTTCTGAGGTTTTGTTGAAGCTTTCAAATAGAGTTCATCTGTCTTCAGATGGACTAGTTCATGAAATAACCTTCCAGAAAGACCCCCATAGCTCTTGGTAGCCCACCATTAATGATGTCACTGTTAACTACCTTAGGATCACAATAGTGGACAGTGTTTATACATCAGCATGAGTGAATTTTCCGTGTTCTCCAGGGAACACCAGAGGTCATGAATGTGGATGATTTTGTCCAGCATAGCTAGAGTGTTAAATTGCATTTTAATTCTTTGAAAAGAAATCGCATGAGTACAGTTTATATGTTCTATATGAATAATGGGGGTTTGTATGAGTTTGTCATTTATATGAGTTACATAAAACACTGCATAAGTTTTAAAATGAAGAAATTTGATTAGTTTCTCCTGCCCATTTCAGTTCCTAATTTGGGACACATGCATAGTTGTGTAGTAATCCATGTTCCATAGCAGAGAGTAGAAAAAAATAAAGAATGGATTCAAGGCAATCCCAACAGACTTGTGATGGAAAGAGTCATGTGCATCCAGAGTGTGTATCAGAGCAGTGTGTATCCCCCTTTTTTGTTGTTTTTTTTTCTTTCTTGTGTTTTCTTTTTCTTTCACCTTTTTGATCTGATTTTTCTCGTGCAGCATGACAAATATGGAAATATGTTTAGAAGAATTGTTTAACCTGTTTAACCTATATTGGATAACTTGCAATCTAGGGGAGGAGGAGTGGGAGGGAGGAAGAAAAATTTGGAACACAAGGTTGAGCAAGAGTGAATGTTGAAAACCACCATCTTTGAATGTATTTGGAAAAATAAAACATTATTAATTTTTTTTTGGAAAAGATTGTGAAAAGCTTACATACTAAAAAGGATTGCCTAGAGGATAATTAGCCCCAGCTGCAGATGAGAGAAAGGTGCTACATCAAGATGGCTTCCCAGCTACCCTTACTTATAAGAAGAGCCCCATCTCTGTGTTGCAGATGATGTTCCATCAGGGGGCAGAAAGAGGAGGGGAGGGCATCCAGGTATCTGCTCTTCCAGATTTATATTTTGGGAACCTTCAGCTCAGAAATTGGCTGAAAACAGTGCGTGTGAAATATCAGGTTTTCCTCATTCTTTCAAGAGGAGCTAATGACAAGGGGTAGTGGAAAATCTTCATGTTTTCATGAGCTTTGATGTCTTTTGGACCCAGATGGATAGTTATCTGAAAGGATTATTGGGGAAAGAGAAAGTTTTAAGCTGTTTTAATTTAATTTTAGGCTGTTTTTAAGTGGGAAAAAAAGCCCAATATAGTACCTAGAGGATACTAGATGATCATGATTCCCCTTGAGTTCTGGGAATTACTTTAGATTATTTTCTCTGGTGGGAATCAAAAATTTTCCCCTCAGGATTCAATGCTAATGCAGAATCTAGAAAGGAAAAGAAATAAATTCCTGCATACAAAGATCCTAGCAAGAAGAGAAAAGCCTAATTCATTAATATGGCTTATTTTTTGCAAACAATATCTATTCACTTTTATTCCACAGAATTTTAAGAAGCAAAAAATCTTACACACAAATTAAGAAGGGTGATAGAAACTATACAGCTGCCCCCCACCCCAGCTCTTTGCATAACCTAAGGCATATGTGCTTCTGCTTCTTGTGCCTTCTTATCAAATTTATGGAAGATCACTAAGACATTTAATGATAAAATTGGGATCAAAAAGGATCTCAGAAGACTAAAATAATGGGAAAATGTAATAATCCTCCTGTCCTGCTCTCACCAAGGTAGGTTTGGTCCCACCTGCAGTGTTACAGGTAACCAACCATTCCTGCCTCCCATCTCATCCAGTGCTTATCCAAGTGAACTCCAGTAAATCTGCCATTGGAAAAGTTCTACCTGTTGGGGTTGGGGGGAGGGGTGACATTAGATTTCCTCACCTTCCCATGGGCTTTCCTGGATACCACTAAAGCACATGGGCTGACCTTCAGTTCTCCCTCATTCTTGCTCTTTATATCCTTTTTAATCCAGGCCATGGAGTGGCCATGAATGAGGAATTTATTAAATGTCCAACTTCCTGGTGAGGAGCTTTACCAGTCTGGATCCAAGCTAGGCCTTGGGAAGTAGATGCTGCCTTTTGCTGGCTCGGTATTAATAAGCTGAAATGTAACAGAGATGGACAAAAGTCCTCCATCAGCTGCACGAGTATAGGGTGAGGGAGGCAGGAGAGCCATCTGAAAAAGACAAGAGGGAAGTCGTCTGTTCTAGGCTGCGTGATGGCTGTCTGGGAGGGGAAGGAGAGAAGGATGCAGGGATCCAGGGGAAGTAGGATCACAAGCCAGCTGGCAAAGTCAGAAGAGGGGGGCTGTACTAGATCACCTGCAGGGCCACTTCTGACTTGAAGATTAACCTTTCATCAATTAGATAACCTCAATACATAAAAGAATGGCGAGTTAGCATCAGTTGGGGGAGCTCCACAGGAAAGAAGGGGGAAGAGTTAGGGCAATGGAGAGAATGTAGATCTATTTTTAAAACTTTGACTACTTAGCCTGCTTAAAAATGTATTGAATGATTTTAAATTAACTGTCATAAGAAACCGTAATAGGAAAACAGTAGAGCACGAAGGAACAGGTGTAGATTGGATGCTTAGAGATTTAATTACTTTTGGCCAGAAACTAATTAGTTGAAATTAATGGTCTTTATACTATGTTTTATTTAGGCACCACCTTGGATATTACTATCATGTGCCCTGGGCCTCTTTATCTACCAATCACTGGATGCTATTGATGGGAAACAAGCCAGAAGAACAAATAGTTGTTCTCCTTTAGGAGAACTTTTTGACCATGGTTGTGATTCTATTTCCACAGGTAAATCAATAGCATTTTCAATTCAGTTTGTATAGCATTAAGAACTCGAGGTCTGCTATAGATCTAAAGTGATTTCAATCTTGCTCTTTTCTATTTTTTTTTTTGAAAGAGCTAAAGCTTTTTAGAGCAGTGTTAGCACATATACATAAGAAATGTGGATGTCCTAAGCTCCATGTCCAGGTGTTGTTTTGATTTGGATCCTTTAGGAGCTGGGTGAGAAAACGCCCTCTACAAGGGCTGATGGGACATTCTCACAGAGTTGTCTGGGGACATGGAGAACTTATTATCCAACATCAGAGAGGACACTGGAGATCCTAGTTGGACCTTCTGACTAACTTTAGGGCCTGGCCTTTTATCTATTCTGCCAAAAATGTACCTGCACTTTGTGCCCAGGCTCTGTTTCTAAATTCAACTAATATTAAGCATCTACTATGCACAGAATAGCTAAAAAGTGGGAAAAATAGTTTTATGTAATTAGGTTATTTTTAGAAATTAAATCCGCTTTCTCATTCTCTTACACTTGTCATAAATCAGGGATGCCATGTGATAGGCAGCAGCTCCTAAGTAATGGTCTGTTTTTAAAACCACTTACACTTAAGCCAAGTGAGCTTTTACTGTTATCAGTGTTGTACTCAATCCTGGTGTACAACAGTTATGTCAGTAAAGTCAGCGATTACTGGGTAAATTACCACTTTGGGAAATCCAAAAAGATTTTTGGAATACTGTGTTTCCCTAAAGTGAAGAAGACACATATATTGTCTGCTCCAAGAAATTCAGTGAACTTCTGGCAAAGCTGGTAAAGTGAAAAGGCCAGCCACCTCTGAGAAAGACCCCAGCAAGGGTGAAAGGGGAACGCATGAAGCCAGAGCACTTGGGTACTTCCATCTTCTTCACACGGGAGGCCTGGAGGCTGGGTGGGAGGAGGCCAGAGCCACAAGGTCTCTGGGCTGGACTTTGGAGCTGCAAGAGCCACCTTCCAGCAGGGGAGTGAGATGGAGGCTCCTGTGCTGAGTATGGCTCGGCACTTCTCACCAGGCCCATTTGGAGGCCTGGTTGAAGCCCTTCAGAGCAGTAACAAGAATTATTGTCCAACACTGATACATTGTTGGTGGAACTGTGAACGGATCCAACCATTCTGGAGAGCAATTTGGAGCTATGCTCAAAAAGTTATCGAACCGTGCATACCATTTGACCCAGCAGTGTTTCTACTGGGCCTATATCCCAAAGAGATCTTAGAGGAGGGAAAGGGCCCCACATGTGCAAGAATGTTTGTGGCGGCCCTTTTTGTGGTGGCTAGAAACTGGAAACTGAAGGGATGCCCATCAATTGGAGAGTGGCTGAATAAATTATGGTATATGAATGTTATGGAATATTATTGTTCTATAAGAAACAACTAGCAGGATGATTTCAGAGGCCTGGAGAGACTTGCATGAACTGATGCTGAGTGAAACGAGCAGAACCAGGAGAACATTATACACAGCAACAAGACTATACAATGATCAATTCTGATGGACATGGTTCTCTTCAACAATGATATGATTCAAACCAGTTCCTATTGTTCAGCGATGAAGATAGTCATATACATCCAGAGAGAGGCCTGTGGGAACTGAGTGTGAACCACAACACAGCATTTTAACGCTTTCTGTGAATATTTCCATGCATTTTGTTTTCCTTCTTAGGTTGTTTTTTCTTTTTCTTCTTCTCTTTCTAGATCTGATGTTTCTTGTGCAGTAAGATAACTGTGTAGATATGTATACATGTATTGTATTTGTCATATAATTTATCCTACTTAGCATGTATTAGATTACCTGTCATCTAGGGGTGGGGGTGGGGGGAAGGAAGGGAAAAGCTTGGGGAAGAAAAAGTTTTTGCAAAGGTCAATGTAGAAAAATCACTCATATGTTTTATAAATAAAAAGCTTTATTAAAAAAAAAGAATTATTGTCCAAGACTATCCACAGAGCAGAGGCAGGGTCTCCAGCAGGCAGGAGGCCAGAACCAGGGCTGGCTTTCTCTCAAGCCCTATTAGTGATATGGTGGGAATGGAGCAGCTCATACCTGCACGAGGAAATAGGCCTAGGCCACATGATCCCGGGTCCCTATCCTGTGGGCCCCCAGCTCTCTGCCCCATCCCAATCTCCAAAGAAGAAGGCGGCAGCCCCTCCTCCCAGAGCACTGCTTCTGCAGCAGCAGCCGGAGACAGACTGGGGCCTGGCCACCCTGGGGCACAGGCCCAAAGTCCCAGCCCAGAAACTGTGACTAAAGACATAGGAAACAGAAGACAAGTCCTGGTGCCGGGAAGCCCTCCTTTGAGTTGAGGCAGGCCCAGAACAAAGCTGGTGACTCCTTAGCAGCTCTGAAGGGCTGTGAGAGGCTGCAGGATCACCCAAAAGGAGAGCAGAAGAGGAAGGGGAGCCTTACCCAGCGACTGGGAACCCTGAAAAGTAGAAAGGAGCCAACCTAACTCAGGTGACACAGTGAGGCAACAAAACAGTAGGGCAGAGATAGAGACTGAGAAAGTAGGGACAGACGTGAAGTACGTTACTGCTGCCAGAAAGAGATGGCCGGGAAAGCAGCCTGGGAAGGTAGAACCAATATCTCCCCCAAAGGGGTCCCAAACAAAAATCTATATGCCACATTTCAAAATGTCACAAAAGAAAGTGGCCTGTAATGATAAAATCAGGAAAATGGAATAAAAATGGAAAGAATCCACTGGCTACCTCCTGGGAAAAAACTTTTGAAACTACTCAGGAATATTATAGCCCAAATCTAAACCTTCCAGGTCAGAGAAAAAACACAGCAAACATTGTTAAAGAAAGATTTCAGGTCCTGGGGAGCCTATCAGGTTCTCACAAAAGGCTGCTGCAGTTGCAATGAAGGAAGAGAAAATTGCAGTAAGGTAACAAAGAGCCCCAAACTAGGCTTACACCCAAGAATAACCATGGCTACAAAACCAAGTGCAGTCCTGTGCAGGGAAACAGGGCTTTCAGTGGAATAGAGGACTTTGAAAAAGTCTTATTGAAAAGATAGAATCTCCCTGAAGTCAGGAGGACCCGAGTTCAAATCTGACCTCAGATACTTTAACACTTCTAGTTGTGTGATTGTGGGCAAGTCACTTAACCCCAATTGTCTCAGAAAAAAAAAGAAAAAAGAAAAAGTCTTAAACTTGAAAGAAATAAAATCTAGAAAGGTAAATACACGTGAGCACTTTAAAGGGGCTAAAAGGTGAGCAAGGGTCTTGGATTGTCTTTTCCTCCACTTGATGTCATACTCTTCCCATACCCTTTAGTGGCTTTGGAAAGTGGTGTGAGAGAGGGGGGTGAGAGGAAAAGGGGAGAGACTGAGACCTTAATATCTGCCTTTCAGACTTAGACAAATCTAACAAAAAAGACAAACTGAATAGAATCTTAGAAAAGTTAGGAAATTGGGGCAGCTAGGTGATGCAGTGGATAGAACACCAGCCCGGAAGTCAGGAGGACCTGAGTTCAAATGTGGTCTCAGACACTTAACATTCCCTAGCTGTATGACCCTGGGCAAGTCACTTAACCTCAATTGCCTCAGCAAAAAGCAAAAAAAAAAAAAAAGAAAGAAAAAGAAAAGAAAAGTTAGGAAATCAGAAGGCCACACAACCAACAATTTTTAATCCCTTACTATGCAGTAAGGAAAACCAAAGATGGACAGTCCTTGCCTTATTCATTATTTATGGAGTGGGTTGGGAAAGATTAGCAAAATTGCTGACTTGATTCCAGCATCATGGTTTCACCTTTTCAGCTTCCCTTCTAATTCACCCTCTTGGGGAAGACAGTCCCCCAAAAGGAAAGCAGGAGGAAAAGGATGAAGGTGCCAGCCCACAGGCCTGGTATGGAAATCTGGAAGGTCTGAAGCCCAGCTGGGAAAATGCAGGTTGGCGGAAGACCCGGGAAGAGAGGGCTGACCTAACTGAGGGATGGTTGTGGGGATGCAGGATGTCCCCATGCAAGACTGAAGATGGGACATGGCATTGAAATTCAGAAAGTTGGGAGCACCATTGGAAGGGTGAAGGAGGATGCCTGTTTCTTTTTAGTTTGTGTCTGCCCTTTTTGGGTGATAGGGAAGAAGGATCAAAAACATCTTTTAAATGTAGGAAAGCAGAAATAAGTTCAGCCTTTACCAATCACAACAATATAATTGATAAAGGTTGCTTGAAGAAAAGCTTCAAACTTAAATGGAAGCTAAGCAATAAAAGCCTGAAGAATTGTGGTTCAAATTCTAGTGGCTTCCCATTGTCTCTAGGATATGTCAAAAACTCCTGTTTCATTGTGAAAGGCCTACAGACCCAACCTCCATCCTGTCCTGCCACGGGCTCTCCCTTTCTTCAAACTCTCGATGCCTGCCCAAGCCCCTTTGGCTTTCTTTGCCTGGGAGACCACCAACTCAAAGGCCTTGAGGTGGGAGATGGAAAGATGAGGAAGAACAGCCAATCAGCCAGCTGATAGGAATCTACTGGAATGGTGGCAGTCTGTTTGTCCCCTGGGCAGGTTCCAGTGGTGAGAGCCTGGAGGCAGGGAGTCCAGCCTGAGGTCCACTGGTGGCTTCAAGGTGAAAGCCTTAGGGATGGAATAAAATGTCAAGGTTGGCTTGTGAGGGGGTGACACTAATTGCCACTCTTGTGTTAGCCGGACTCCCAACCTTTGGTAGTTTGCTTTGCAGGATATGGCTCTTTGTCCACTTGTCGTGTGCATGAGGCACAAATGGGAGATCCCGCTTGCTGCTTTTACTCTGGGTCATGCAGACCCTCAGCTCTCCAAAGCCTCACAGGGCCTTTGTGCCCCAGTGCATAGCTCTTAAGAGGAGTCTGGCTGGTTTGAATAATTCCCTTCTGTTGGTTGTCTCTGCACTTGCCCCATGCTCCTGGGCAGAATCCTCTGTGGATTTTAAAATCACAGCTATCTTAAACTGCTTCCTAATTGTAGGTCCACTTTCTCTTTCAGTATTTGTGTCTCTTGGAGCCTCCATTGCTGTTCGCTTGGGATCAAATCCTGACTGGTTATTTTTCTGCTGTTTTATTGGGATGTTCATGTTTTATTGTGCTCATTGGCAAACCTACGTATCGGGAGTACTAAGATTTGGAAAGTAAGTAGATTTTGTTAACTTGTACGTAACGAAGGAGTAGTATTTGCTTTTAACATTTTGATGACTGGCTAGTAGGCTTCAATTGTCCATGCTGGTGGGAGATGAGCATATCTTCATTACTGAAGTTACTTTTCCTGCCAAGCCTTTCACCAGAAATATTAAAGGCAGCAAAACCGATGGATGTGAATCACATCTCTGTTTCCCAGATCATGCTTTAGCTGGGGATTCTTCACTTGGAGTCAAGTTCACACTTGTTCTTTTAAATATTTAACTCACTGTATTCCAAACCAGAATATGGTTTTGTTATTTTATTTTATGCCCTTAAGCACATGATTCTGGGAAGGGATCCTGAGGCTTCTCCAGACACTGCCTGAGGACTCTAGGACACAGAAAAAGGTGCAGATCACCTGGGCTGACCCAACGTGACTGCTTAGGAGCAGAATGGAGGGAGCAAACTTTGAGTCTGCTTCTGCACAGTCTACTTGTAAAAGAATTAGAGAAATAGATGTTATAACCTAACAGCATACAGTATTTGAAATCATCTCTCTTTGATAAGAACTGGAAGTGGTTTGGCAGAAAATGACTTTAAACTAAAAGCTTGTACCATATACCATAGTAAGAAGTATTCAAGATGGACAACCTGAGTTTGAAAGAAAAACCCTAAAATCTTTGAAAAATGAATTTGCTTAGCTGTGGCTTCTCCACAAAATAAGAGAAGTCATCACAAAGGACAAAGTAGTGGTTTTTATTACATGAAGATGATAAGCTTTCTCACAAACAAAATCAGTGCAGCTGGCATAAGGTAAGCTATCAGTTGGGAGAGGGGAGGGGGGAAAGTGTCTTCTCCAAGACACATATAAGACCAAGATTCATTCCCAGTGTCTATAAACTGATCCAAGACTATGAGTAAACCACTCTCAAAAGAAAAATTGCAATTAATAACCATATGTAAGATTGCTTCAAATCACCAATAAAAATAGAAATGACATTTCATCTCATGCCTAGTTGAAGATGATGAAAGATGAAAATGGTCACTGTTAGAGGATCTTTGGAAAGACACGAATGCCTTGTTGGTCCTTCTGGAAAGCAGCTTGAATTCGGCTTAAAAAGTGAACCGCCTGCCCAAGGCCTTTGACTGAGGGAGCCACCAGTAGGCATGTGCGCTAATGAGGCCAGAGGCAGGAAGGTTTCATCCAACCGAAATGTCTGGAATATCTTTTTTGGAGATACAAAGAACTGGAAACAAACTACATGTTTGGTGACTCCTCCAGTGACTAGGAAAGAATAGGCTTGGGAAATGATTCTGCAAGAGATGGGCAGCCTCTAGAGGTTCTTGGGTGGGGAGGGGTCAGACGACCGAGGGGGGAATGGCTGGGGGAAGGGAGGGAGGAAGGTTGACTAAGAGCATGGGGGAAAGGTCCCGATTATCTCTGGACATGTCGGGGGGAGGATAGCCCCTTTGGAGACGTCTGGTGGTAGCTCCTGAGCCGAGGGCCGGCGTCTGCGTCTGGGAAGCGCATGGGGATGCCATTGGGGGAGAGCAGCATCTCTGCAGACACATGATCCGGCCGGGTCCCTGGGGAGCGCCCCGGCAACTACGGGGAGGCCATGAAGGCAGAATTCTGCTCAGGAGCGAAGACAAGGGCCGAGAGAGCCGGGGCAAAGGCCCGAAGTTGGCCCCGGGCTGGCGCTTGAAGACAAGGCCGGAAGCCCGTTTGGCGTGTGAGGATGACAGGAAGACCGGCCCGGTCGCGGTCCTCGATTTCTGACCGTGGGGCTCTGCCCTGCCAGTGACTTTTGATGACTTTGTGACCTTCGGATTACTAAGGCCGTGTTTGCTCCCGAGAGCCTCGGCTTCCTTACCGCGTGGGCGCTGACTTCCGGGGAGTGGCTCGCACTCCCACTTTGGGGACTCGTCTCCCGCTCCTGTGGGGCGGACGACACCCGGGGCCCGCCTCGCTCTGTGTCCTGCTGGCACCGTGCCCACTGGGGGTGGTGCCCGGATGTCTGTCGCAGCTGGCCAGCCTGCCGCTCTTTCATCCCCAGCCAGGCCCCCCTCGCAGCTTCCCCTCCCCCAGCACGGATCCATCTTCCTGCCTCCTCTGGCCCCCTCTGGTCGCCTGTTTGCCCCCCCTTCCATTCCCAACCCTGTGCTCATGCGTGCCCCCTCCCCCGCTGGGCTTTCTGCCTCTGGGCGGGGCTCCTGTACCCAGTGCCAGGAATATCCTCTCACCTGCTCAACGGTTGCATTTCTGCTCATAATTTAAAGCCCAACTGGAGAAAAACTCCATGAAGCGGCCCCTGAGCCCCTTGAGGGCTCACCCCACACACCACTTTGTGTTGCACTTCCTCCATGTGTTTTTCAGGTAGCACTTCGCATTTTAGTCATATTTGTTTTATTCCTCCTACCAGACGATACTTTTCATGGGGGGGGGCGCTTTGGTGGCCCCTGTCCTCGGTCCACGGTAGGACTGAGTACAGTAAAGATCAGTTGAATGAATTAGCCCTCAGTCATTCATCTGATGATAGGGGGGGGAAATCTCCAAAATCCCCCACAGGATGTTGCCCCTAGAAGGTGCTTAGTAAAGGTCCTTTATTTCTGAGCCTCCAGTGTAAGTTTTTTTTAATTTGCATATTCAAGTCTGTAAATATTTTTTCCCTTCCATTTTTTTTCCTTCTTTAGAGTGGATGTAACCGAAGTTCAGGTCGCTATAGTTTTTGTTTTTGTGATAACCTCATTTGGAGGAGTGTCAATGTGGGATTATACTGTAAGTATTATTATTATACTGTAAGCATGTGTTTTTAGCTTTGTTATATGGGGAGAAACATCAACTGACTTTTCTGTGTAAAAGCTTCTATCAAATATCAAATGTATCTAAGAATCCACTTGCCTAAAACTAGGAAGCCTCGGGTCAAAAATTGACCCTGCTCGCTTGTGAAGCCACCTTCTGTTTCCATTGTGACTATGGCAGAAGGGTAGAAAAGGAAGAGAGAAGGGGCTGGGGATCACTTAGCAATTAGCCCCCATGGAGCTGCTGCCCAATCTCTGAATGGGCCCTTTGGATGCCAACAGTAAAGCATTAAAATCTCAGATGGAAATCTATGTCATTGGAAGGAAAGGGTGGGCTGGTCATGGAGAAAGGAAAAAAAAATGAAAGGCAAGAGAGGAAGAGTCCAGTGTCCTGGATATCCCCAGGAGGTGGAAAGAACAAAGAATACTTTGTCTGGATGGATCTCTCAAAAGATGCACCCAGGCTAGAGGGCTGAAGGACAGTGGGATTCTGCATCAGCTGAGGGAGAGCCCCTACCACTTAAAGGCTGTCATGTTTTTTAAGTGTTGTTTCTCTTGTAGTATGGTTCATATTTTTAGGTTGCATTTTTCTTTTACGTCTTACTGTTCTTTCTCCTTTTGTATTAATAATATAGAGGAAAAAACTTGCCTTCTGCCTGATAAACGTCAAATGATATCACTCTTTTGGGCCTAAAGTGATAGATTTATCGTGTGGGATAAATATTTTTCCAAAAAATAAGTTCAGTAAGAGGTTTTACATTTTTAAAAAGCCAGTTGCTCTATTAGAAATTAAGAAAATTAGGAGCAGCTAAATGGTGCAGTGGATAGAGCACCAGCCCTGAAGTCAGGAGGACCTGAGTTCAAATCTAGCCTCAGACACTTAACATGTCCTAGCTGAGTGACCCTGGGCAAGTCACTTAACCCCACTTGCCTTGGACCCCCCCAAAAAAAATTAAGAAAATTGAGATGTTTTCTGCTGTATGCAATTTCTTGAAAATTAGCAAGGGGGAGCTGTCAATAGTCTGGCCCTCCTCGTGTTATTCTCAGACTGCCAGCCACTACTGTTCCAGCAAGGGCAGCTGGTGCCCATCCTTCGCATGGGATAAGCTTCTGACCATCAGGAGCTAGTGCAAAGAAGGAAAGGACAGAGTTGGGAACAGGCCAGGGTTCTGGCTACAGGTTAAACTTGAGTCTTTTATCAGCCATAAATTTTAAAGGCCTGCATAGGTGGGAGAAGAGCCAGTTAGTACTGAAATGTTGCTCAGGGATTGTGTAAGAGCTGCTCAGTTAACATTGCTATTCGGGTCCCCTGGCCAGAGAACTTGGCAGTGTCAGCACCCACAGGTTTTTAAAATGAGACAACTGCTATTTTGAAATATTAAAGAGAGGATTGGTGGTAATTCACTGACAACTTTTTTCTTAACTCTTTTGCTGCCTTTGGAAGCTTTCATGAAGTAGGATTTGGTGGCCAGAAGGTAACAGCTGTGATTCTGAATATTCATATACACGCATATGTGTCCATATATATTGTGGTGTCATTGGTGTGAAACCTATCGGGGGCCTTTGCCTTCTCTTTGCTGTCAGCTTATGGGAGGCTGCTGCCTGAACATGAACTGTCATTATTCACGGCCACCGGTTACAGCTAACTGAAGCAGAATGTGGTGGACGGTGTCTCCATATAATGGTGCAAGAGCCAAGAAAAACATATCAACTCCATGAAGTTGAATGTCTGATTTTAATTTGAACAAATATAAAGGCCCCAAAGTGTAGTGATCTCCAAAAAAAATTGAATGTTGTTATACCTAATACCTAAAATTGCTCCCCCCCTTCCCCAAAGATCCCAGTGATTGAAACAAGACTGAAGATTTTCCCTCTTCTCGGGATAGTGGCAGGAGCATTTTTTTCCTGTTCTAATTATTTCCACACCATCCTGAATGGCGGAGTTGGCAAGAATGGATCCACGATAGCAGTAAGACAAATTCAAAAGCATTTTGTTTTCTTATGATATTGGTCATATGTTGTCATTTCCTTTTACAACCAGTAGGAACAGACACGTTGCCTGTATTATAGGACCTGAAGAGTGAATGAGAAAGGACCTTAAGAGCCTCGCCCGCCTCACCTGCCGGGATGCCTCATATGTTGGACCGGCAGTTTTGTGGGTGGGGTGGGTGGGGAGAACGGAGGGCAGAGACACCTGGCAGAGCAGGCGCTGGGGTGGGCGTTTTGGGCATGATGCATAATCACTCTTCTCCACCCATAAAGTAAAGAGCAATATTTGTTCTGTTCAGTGCCTTGGTTTTGGGGGTGGGGTGGGGGAGATTGCTCCCAAGAAGATGGTAGAGGAACTTTTTTAATTAAATAAAATTGGGAACTCAAGTCTTAAAACAATTGTCTTTCCATGTAATTGGAAAAAAAATATGTATTTTAAAAAAATAAGAAAAAAAGTGGATTTCATCAAGGATTTCAGTTCCCCAAAGATTTATCTAGATAATGCTGCCTTCTTATCTGGCTCTGACGAACAGTACTAAAGGGGTGCTTTGAATGAGTCTTGCTAAAGCCTGGCCCACTTCTAAACCAGACCTGCCCACTTTGGGGCTTAGCATCACCTCACAAAGCTTGATGATTATTTTGGCACTGCCACTCAAACCATCTTTGGAAACTAAAAAACTTTTTGAAGAACGATTCTTTCTCAGAGACTGGCATCCCCTTTTTGGAAGAGCCTCAGCTTTTGATATTTAAAAACCACCAAAACTTGATCAAGGCTGAGCCCGGTGATAAGTAATACCTTTGTTTGTAAAAGGGAGAATCCACTGCTTAAAAAGGAAGACTTTAAGGAAAGTGATTGTCAATCACTTGGCTCCAGGGATGGTCACAAAAGAGGGTTCTAAAAACGTTTAGAGCTTTGTGGAGATGAGTGTATAAAACAGCCTCCTAAATCAGTCCTTCACTGATTATAAAGGACAACCCTCATTTAACATGTTGTGTTATGGGGTTTTTTCCATCTCTTTAGTGTGCTTTGTAAACAAATTGGACTACTGACCCATGCTTAACAGCACGTAGAGTAAGCACAGAGAAGCTCCTGGTTGGCTGATAAGTTGTAGCTTGAATGTAAGAACATGAGTAATCCACTTATCTAAATGAAATCAACAGGTTTCTGTGATGGTCAAGGTCCACAGTTAATATTTCACTAAAGAGAAATACCCCCAGTATATGTTTAAAGAATTAATAAGAAAACTGCTATTATTTCTGAGTAATATCATAATAGAGTAGATGACAAAATATGAAAACATATTTCCTGCTTTCTTTTTCTAGGGCACTAGTGTTCTGTCACCTGGCATCCATATAGGAGTAATTATTCTTCTAGCCATAATTATCTGCAAAAAATCTGTAACCCATGTGTTTGAAAAGCATCCCTGTCTTTATATTATAACATTTGGGTGTGTGTATTCCAAAGTAACACAGAAATTGGTGGTAAGTTGGTGGTAAGCAGTTCAGTTAAAATTGTGTTTGAATTTTAATATGTGTGTATGTGTATTTTTGGTCCTCAAGAAAAATAAAGTAACTGACAGGGCAGTGAGTGATATGTATTTGTAGCATTTTACATAGTAGGGGAGGTTGTGTTGATTCAAGTCCTTTTGTCACTGTGACAGTCTCATTGCAGTGAACTGGTCAAAATTATTTCTGTAATCAGACTTGTAAGATCAAACTAATTCAATGTGAACCATTTCATAGAGAACTGACTAAAGTAACACACATAAAACCTCATTTAAACTACTTCATTGGCTATATAGTCTAAATCCTTCATGATAACCCTTCTTTACCTCAGAGAACTTAGATACAAAGAAATTAAGCTAGATAGGAATGTTGAGTTTCCAGAAGTATAAGCACTAAGTGATCTCTGAAATATTGTCTTTTTTTTTTTAGAATAAAGAGTAAACTTTTCAAGAAAACCAAATCTGTAGAAGTCGAGGTTTTTATCAAGTTAACTGTCATTTTAAAATCTTTATCATTTATTTGTCCTTTTTACTAAATAGGTTGCTCACATGACCAAAAGTAAACTAAGTCTACAGGACCCCGCATATATTGGGCCAGGTCTTCTGTTTTTGGACCAATACTTCAACAATTTTATAGACGAATATATTGTTCTGTGGGTAGCAATGGTGAGTGAGCATTTTGGTGCTAGGCCTTTGATCTTTCTGTAGATGGTACAAAATTTCATCTCCTCTCCCCAACTAGCATCTGACTCAATCTCTCTAGCCCTATAGGAAAGACATTTATTTGGGTGCTGCTGCTAAAGGCACCCCTGCCTATGGTACCTGATTTGTAGCACCACCTCTGCTTTAGGGGCTATTTGGTTTTCTGTCCACATCCTCTCTCCACCTGCCTGTAACCTGCCCAGGGTGTGTTCACACAGCTAGTGTCAGAAGGCAGATCTGAATCGGGTCTGGCGCTGTTCCTGTGCACACTGTGACCACAGCCAACCCTCTTAACTTCCAATAAGCCCATCTTGCCTTCTGGGATGAGCTAGTTTTTTGCCCGAATGGAAGGAAGGAGCTCTTTCCTTACAATCAGTTAATTCCTAAACAGCTTATAAAAAGGTCCTTGGATGATCTTTCTATACTACCAAAATTTCCTTTTTTTTGGGGGGGGGGAGGACACATGCTTTTACATATCCTTTCCTGGTTATTTCATGAGTCCTTAAGGACAAGTAATGAGTCTAAAAGTTTCTTCCAGGTCTGATTCCTGGCTCTGTGCCTTCACTAAATAGATCCCATTTGTATTGGTAAGGAACATTTATTAGTAAAATTAGGTTATTCCTTTTTCCCATTAAATTGCCTCTTGTACTTTAAGGACCCTGGGGCAGCCTTTCTTCCCTCTCAAAGGAATAAGTGCATACCTCTTGACATGATCTAAGTGTTACATGAACAGTGATCGGTTTTGTCTTTTTCTTTTTCAAGTTCATCTCTTCATTTGATTTGCTGAGATATTCCACTTCTGTCATCTTGCAGATTGCAAATCACTTTCATTTACAAGTCTTCAGGATTCCATTTCCTCATGCACCTGAACAGGTTCAAAGCCATAATGACTAATAGCCCAAGGAGAAGAGGAGAAGCAATTAAGGGAACCTAGGAGTGAAGGAAACCCCTGCTTGTAGGAATACAGATAAGAAACTTTTCAAGAAAATCAAGTCCCTGAAAAGCACATTAATGTGGCCATAACCGTCAGATAAGATATTTAATATAAAGCTAAGTCATGCAGATTCTATTGTGTGTTTGTTTCAGTTGTAAAGCCCTACTATTTTCTTTTTTTATCGTTGAGACTGGGTCTTAAAGCACAAATCTGTTCCATAACTAGGATAGGAACAGAGAAATAGCATTAATAATATGGGAAAATTAATCAAGTCAAGGAACCTCTAAGAAATTAGTTAAAATGGCTAATTTCCTATGTTTTTAATAACTGTTTTTATGGCATTTAAACTATCAAAAAACTTGATCAAACATTTCAGGGCTGACAACAATAAGGCACTTTCCTTTTTAGACATGCCTCAAGGGTGTGGCTATCTATAATGCCGTCTTAATCGGGGGAAAAGTGGTAATTCTCCACGTGAGGCCACAAAAAGAAAGACCAGAAAAATAGAGCAGAGCAGCAACTCTTGGCTTCCATCTATACTTAGAGTCCCACCATCACTTCTGGATGGGTCTCTGTAAAAATATAATAATAGCTCAAGTTCAATCAGATAAAACATTTATCAACCTAGCATTGTTTTCTATTATTCTATTAAATGCAAAGGTGATCACTGTTGGAGTACAAAAGAAATTACAACTAATACCTAAGACTTTTTCCAGTAACAGATAATAAATCTAGAGTTTAGAAATCATTGGGATTTGTGTTACCCAAAGAAAAGCAAGAATTGACTACAAATGAGTAAAATTTAAAAATCACCAAAGCAGAATAACCCTTGGAAATCCAGGCAAGGTATTTTCCTTGAGTAGCAGTGCATCAACCAAATGCCAATTTTTAAAATAATTAATAATGCTACTTTTAAATTGTTTTCCCAGATCTTTTCAATTTATTCATTATTTATTACAAATGCCACACTACCCTCCCTTTCAAAGGAGAAAATACTCCTTACAAGAACTAAATTTGGTGAAAAGTATCCCACAGTTAGTCTGGACATTTTTCCCCCTCAAAGGACAAATGTTATCTCTCTTCAGATTCTGAAACAGAACTGACGAATTTTCTGCCAGTATACATTTTGACCTAAGAGTAAGCTTACAATTCTCTACAGGATTCTGCAGAAAGAATAATAGTCCCCTTAATTCATAATGTCAAATTATCTTTATTAATGGTAAAAACAAACAAACCAACAACAACAAAAAAAAAAAAAAACCCTAACTTCTTCATTTGTAAACTACCACAGAGAATCTGTATGAACTTTTATTAGCCTAGAAAAACTCAAAATTGGGGGGAGAGGGAAAATATGAAAAGAGATAAGATAGTGACTCCTCTCCTCCTACTGGGCACTGTATTTATTTTGATCCTTTGATTTTTTTTCAGTAACAAATAAAAAAAGCTTAACCAAATGATTTTCACGCATGTGCTAATTCTGTGTATATTAAATCCAAATGTGATTGTAGATTTCATGAGCTATGTGTAAAAAAAAAAAAAAGCACATAGGCAAAATTTGCTTATACTTGAATAAGAATGTAAAATCAAAATTCCATATATTTCATATAAATATTAATTCAAAAAAGTAATTTGTTTTTGTATAAAGGCAGACATGAAATACCCCAAGAATGTTAAATAGCAGTATTGACCTACAAAATTATGAAATATTTTCAGTGCCAAGAACATGTCACTTAATTGTAAAGAACTTTCATTCTTTTAGAACTGAAATTCAGGTACTCTGTTCAGTCTTACACACTAATGGATTACTTTCTTGGCTACTTCATTTACTGTAGAACGCAAACTGATTTTAAAAAAAAACATAGTTTGAGTAAGTGGATTTTTTAGTCTCATTAGCTTGTTTATAGAATTTAAGTATACAGAAAAAATTTGTATATTTAAAAAAACCTGTGCACATATATATAGAAGTGTATATACATACACTTCTAGAGGTAGTTAGTATTTTGTGTGGCTAAAAAAGTGAAGCTAAAAGGTGAAATTCAGTTAAATCTTTTATTGCTAGAAACCATAAGTTTTTAACTGCTAACAGTGGTAGGAGTGGAGGGGGAGGAGAATTCACTAATCCCAAAGAACCCGAAAATGAATCAAAGGGAGTACATTTTAACTTGCTATTTACTGTTTACTTATTTATTATTCATCTAGGCATTTTCAGTCAATGTAAAACACAAGATCCTTGCACAAGCTATGAAACACAAATAATCTTTAAACTAGCTTTCTTAAGCCACAGCAAATATTTGCATTTCTTTTAGCTAATGGTTGTAATTGTATCATGTTACTTAGGTCCAAGTACTTTCTTCAAAGAGTCATCAGAATAACATGGATTGAAGAGATTTTCGAACACTTGCCATTTCTTGCTGCTGCTGTTACAAGAAAGGAGATATTAAAAGAAATGTTTAATACTTTATTATACTCTTTTTTGATGAAAGAAATGTGTAATGCTTTAATCTTAATTTTTTCAGTTGAAAATATACCATTTTACTTACAGTGTCCATCATAATTTTCTTTTGTAACATGGCCATCTCTTTTCGTAGTTCATTTTGTGCACCTGTAAGAAGGCTTTCGTTGTTCTTTTCCATGTCTTCCATACTCTACAAAGTAAAAGACCAATACTGGTTATTAAACATTACTTGTCTCTTCTAAATTCTAACAATTCACTTCTAAAGTTAACTGTCAATAGTCAAATACAAACAGTTCTCTCTCTGAGTGTGTTGGCAGGAAACCCTCTTCTTACTTTCGTAGGTGCAAGAGACAAGAGCTGAATGAATCCTGTTAGAAATGCCCATCATTCCTGTTAATATGGTGTATAAAAAGGACCTAACTCCCAAACAACACAGTGGAGAATGAAAGAGCAAGTTAGAGAACAGAGTTTGCCATAGCAGAAACACATTTTGATATATCCCCTAGTGGCTGTGTGGGCACTATGCAAAGGATACAAAGAGACATAGCAGCTGAAACATTAGTCCCATTCTTAAACCATTAGTATACCATGAAAGATACACAGGAAAACAGCATTTTTCAGGCCTACTACTACATACATGGTATTTTAAGATTGTGTGGCATGCTAAGGGAGAAGAGTAGAAAAAGGTTTCCCAAAGCACATTATGTGAAGACAACCATCCCTGCCAAATTAAATGGTCCTAATGATGTAATAGAAGACCTAATTAATTTACCTAGCAATATTTTATATCAAGAAAAATATATTAAATAGTTAACATTTAGATAAAGCATGTACTGTGGGCTAAGTGCTTCACAATTATTACTTCATTTGAATCTCACAATGACCCTGGGAAGGAGATGTCTGAAGCCTCATTTGAACTCGGGACTTCTTGACTCCAGGCTTAGGATTCTATCCATTCTTCCTAGAAAGACTTTCCAAATAGTTCAAATTCCAAGACATCACTTCAGAACTCAAAGGGGTGCCTCTGGCTGAATTCAGCCTGTACCTCACAGAGCATTCCCTCTATAATAATATGCCTGGTAAAAATGTTCACTTGGCCTTTGCCCAAAGAATTCAAGAGAAGAGGAACTCTATTACCTCTTAAGGATATCCATGTTACATACAGGGTATCCCAAAAATCTTAGTGTAGTGTACACAACAAATTATATATATTAGATGTCATCAAAAATGTATAGTGATTTAGGTACAAGAACAAGTATCCCCAGATCTTCCAAACTTCACAAAATCCTTTGATATTCTACCTTCCTTTATATCTACATGTGGGACCAGTGCAGACTACATCAATATCTGTTTTCTTAATATTTTGATAGCTACATTTCAATATTAGTATCCTTGGCAATTTTATTTCATGCATTTAAAAACATGATTTTGAGAAACAGTCCATGGGCTTTCCTGGCCTACCAAATGAGCATGCCATGACACAGAAAGGTTAAAAAAAAAGTCTATTCTAAGGTCAGTACTTAAAAAATTATTGATAATAGTGGGCATTTACACAGAGCTTACAAAATTTCATTTGTTTCTCACAACTACTTTGGAAGAAGGGCACTGTGATCATTTCCCTCATATAATAGCTGATAAATCTGGTTAAATTACTTGCCCCAGAGTCGCCCAACTATTGTCTGAGGCTGGATTTTAAGTTGGGGCTGCACAGAGAGATCTCCATAAAGGCAAATACAGCTCCTTTTCTCCCCTCCTCAGAAAGCTCACCTGAGGGGACCAACAGCAACTATGTACCCACAGGATCCCTAGAGAAGAGATGGAAGGCCATCCCAGAAGGAAGGTACCAGTAGTCAGAACCAGGACAGACCCGATGAGAGATGGATGGGGACAGCATATACAGGCTGTGACCTCAGGCAGTATAGGGATCTCAGAATAAGGGGAAGGAGTAAATAAATATAAAAAGACCAGAATGAGAAGGGTGGGGAAGGTAATGAATAGCCCCAAAGAGGATTTCTTGTTTGATCTTGGAGGTAAAATGGAGCCAAGCTAGGGGCAGAGAGTGGAGAAGATTGGCGAGGGGAAGGCTCAGACTGGTCTGTCTGGGTTAGGAGTGGGGGGGCCCTGAGTGGAGAGAAGGAATGCCCAGGAGAGAACCGAATCAGTCCCCTCCTGAAGCAGCATCTTGTTCTTTTTTCAAGTTCTATTGGTGAGACGAGATTTTTCCTGGATCTCTCCACCCACCACTCCTGCCATCAACAAACTCCCTAAGAAAAATTCTCCAGGACCAGAGATTTACAAGTAAATTTTACCAAATAGTTAAAGGACAACTGCCATATTATATAAACTATTTGAAAAAGTGGGGGAGGGGAGATAGGAGGATTCTAGGAAGATGGCAGAGTAGGTTGGTAAATTTCAAGCTCTTCAGATTTCTTCCACAAACAGAACAAGTTTGCACCTCAAGGTGAACACAAGAAGGGTAAAAAATCAAGAAGAATTGAGATAACAGGAGTCTGAAGAAAGACCCCAAGCCACCAGGGATTAACCCATGTAAAATGCAGACACCTCTGGGCTAGCTCTCCAGAAACATCCTGCCCATAGCAGGAACCACACAAACTTTCACCTACCAGAGTGAATGGGGAGTCGGGATCTGAGCCCAGGAAGACTGAGGGAACCTGGCCTGATCGAGAACAGCAGGCCCAGCTATGCTGCAGAGGTATGGCCCTGGGTAAGAAGGAGCCAGCACTTGGGTAGTGCAGAAACAGTGAGGTAGGCACCCAGCTGGCTGTGGGCATTTGCTGGAAGGACAGCTCTTGGTTTGGGGTTCCTGGTCAGAGGGGAGAAGTGAAAGTGAAGCCAGAGGCACCATCCTCCCCACCCCAGGATTAGAGGTGCTTAGGCTAATACCTCTTATCAAAAAACAAACCAAAAAACCATCAAAACTCTACCATAGACACACCATGGGAACAGAGAAAACCAGGGTTAATCTTCAGAGGATGACAATGAAGTAAAAAAAGCTTCTACCCCAAAGAGTAAAGTGAAATGGCTCCCCGCCCAAGAGAATTTATAGAACTTAAAAAAGAGACATTGAGGAAAAACAAGAACCATCCAAGAAAAGCAAGATTGGGGGTTGGGGGGTGGGGGGAAGTTAACCAACTAGAAAAGGAGATACAGAGTCTCAAAGATGAAAATAATTCTTTGAAAACTGGACAAGGGGTAGCCAGTAAAGCTATGAGACCAAGATATGACAAAGCAGATTATAAATAATGAGTAAATTGAACAGAATATGAAACATAAGAACAATGACAGATCTGGAGAACAGATCAAGAAGAGAAAATATAACACTATTTGGACTGCCTGAAAGTTGTGACCAAAAAAAGAAAACACAATAATGTGCAAGAAATAATCCAATTATCCTGAAGTGAAAGAATGTGAGGAGAAAGTAAAAATAGAAAAAAAAAATCCACTAATCACCACCTCAATGAGATCCTTTGTGGAAAACACATAGGAACATTACTGCCAAATTTCAAAATCCCCAGATCAAAAAGAAAATTTTGCAAGCAACAAGAAAAAAATTCAAATACGCTGGAACTAGAATTACATTTGTGCAGGATTTATCAGCAGCCACAATAAAAGACCATAGGTTCTGGAATAATCTACAGACAAGCAAAAGGAACTAAGCCTGTGGCCAAAAATATCACATCCAGCAAAATTATCTATAATCTTGAATGTGGGGAAAAAAAAAAGAACATTCAATTGAACTTGAAGATTTTCAGGACTTTCATCAACCAAACCTGAAACGTAGAAGAAAATTTTACATATAAAGAACCAATATCAAACGTCAAAAAGAACTCAACATGAATTGTTTTATCTTTTTTTTTTTACATGGAAAATGTATACCTTATGTTTAAGATTAACATCAACAACAGGGTAACTCTAAGGAAAGATTGGGGCAGAGTTAAGATAAAAATAGTAATTATGCTGGACAAATGAGGTGCAGAGGAAGAAGAGACACAGAGGCATTAAAGGGAGGAGGAAGCTCATAGTTCTGAAAACCTCCTCACATCAGGAATGAGTTAAGTAGGCAATACCATACAGAAGAGTATATACAGCACCCTCAAGAAATAAGCGGGGAGGGATGGGTGCATAGGGAAACAAAAGATGAGGAAAAAAGACAAGAGGGGGATTCATGGGTGGGGGGGAAGTTAAATAATAAAATAGCAAGGCAAATTAAGGAGCAGAATTAAAGCACAGTTAGCAGGGATAGGAAAAGAGAGAGAGAGAGAGAGTGTGTGTGTGTGTTATATCTCCATATGTAACTATTGCTTAGGGATGGGAGGGATGAAAAAGGAAAAAAAGAATAAAATTTTAAAAATGCACAGCAGAGAACAAAAGAACAATTTACAAGGAAATTTAAAAAATGGACATTCATGAATATAATTTCTGCTACATATATATACATATATATATATACACACACACAAATGCACACTTTCTTAAAATGGTAATTTGTTGTCATACTTTGAATTCTCTCTGATGTTCTGCTGGGGACATGACAATGTTCTTGTTTGCTTTATTTTGTTTTGTATTCTTTTCTTCTTATTCTGTTTTGGTAAGTAAAATTATTTTTTTTTAAAGTTAAAATAGTCAAAGGAAGAGTCCTGTCAATTCCTTTTATGACACAAATATGGTACTGATACCTAAACCAGGAAGAGCCAAAACAGAGAAAGAAAATTACAGACCAATTTTTCCTAATGAATATTGATGCAAAAATTTTAAATAAAATATCCACAAATTACAGCAACCTATTTTACCAGTATAATACAAGGAGAATTTATACCAGGAATGCAGGGCTGGTTCACTATCAGGAAAACTATTGGTATAATTGACCATATCAATAGCAAAGCTAACAGAAATCACATGATTATTTCAATCGATGCAGAAAAAACTTTTGACAAAATACAACATATACCCATTCTTATTAACAACACTAGAGAGCATGGGAATAAATGGAGTTTTCCTTCAAATGATAAGTATCTATGTAAAATCAGAAAGCACTATATGTAATGGGAATAATAAGCTGGAAGCATTCCCAGGAAGTTCAGGAGTGAAACAAGGATGCCCATTATCACTACTATTATTCAATATTGTACTAGAAATGTTAGCTTCATCAATAAATTAGAAATTGAAGGAATTAAGAGTAGACAAATAAGGAAACAAAACTATCACTCTTTACAGACAGCATGCTCTTAAGAGATCTATACTTGGAAAATCAACTAAAAAACCACTTGAAACAATTAACAACTTTAGCAAAGTTCCAAGACATAAAATACACCCACATAAATCATCAGCATTTCTATGTTACCAATAAGACCCAGCAGAAAGAGATAAAGAGAAATCTATTTAAAATAACTGTAGACAATATAAAACATTTGTGAATCTACCTGCCAAGACAAATCCAGTTAACTATATGAACACTATTACAAAACACTTCTCTCATAACATCAGATCTAAGTGATTGGAAAAATATCAATAGCTTATGGGTAGGCCAAGTTAATATAATAAAAATTACAATTCTACCTAAATTAGTCTACTTATTCAGGGCCAATACCAATCAAACTGATAAAAGTTATTTCAAAAAGCTAGAAAAAGTAACAAAATCCAACTGGAAAAAAAAAGGTCAAGAATATCAAGGAAATTAATTTTTAAAAATGCAAAGAATGGTGGCTTTAGCAGTGCCAGACCAAAACTATATTATAAAACACCAGTCATCAGAACGATTTGGTAGTGGATAAGAAATAGTGGCAGATCAATGGAATATATTAGTTACTCAAGATACAATAGTCAATGACTAGGTAATCTGTTTGGTAAACCCCAAGGCTCCAGCTTCTGATGTAAGAACTCACCATTTGATAAAAATTGTTAGAGAAACTGGAAAAAAGTATGGCAGAAACACTCTATGCCAAGATTAGGTTGAAATGGATACATGATTTCTTTGACACAAAGGATGTTACTATAAGCAAATCAGGAGAACAAGGGAAGGTTTACCTGTCATATCTTTTGTAGAAAGAAAGAATTTATGACTAAATAAGAAAAAGAAAACATTATGAATTGTAAGATGGATAATTCTGATTACACTAAATCAAAAAGATTTTACACAAACAAAACCCATGCAGCCAAGATTAGAAGGGAAGCAGAAAGCTGGGAAACAATTTTTACATCCAGTGTTTCTGATAAAGGCCCTATTTCTAAAATAAACAAATCATTCCCCCAATTAATAAATGGTGAAAGGATATGAACAATTCTCAGATGAAGAAATTAAAACCATCTATGGTCATGTGAAAAAAGTGCTCTAAATCACTGTAGATTAGAGAAATGCAAATGAAAACAACTGAGGTACCATCTCATACCTTTCAGATTGGCTAAGATGACAGGAAAAGAAAATGATAAACGTTGGAGGAGATGTGAGAAAACTGGGACACTAATGCATCACTGGTGGAGTTGTGAAATGACCCAACCATTCTGGAGAGCAATTTAGAACTATGCCCAAAATGCTATCAAATTGTGTATACCCTTTTTGACCCAGCGGTACCATTTCTGGGCCTGTATCCCAAAGAAATCATAAAGGATGGAAAAGGATTCCTAAGTGCAAAAACTATTTGCAGCATCTCTTTTTGTAGTGGCAAAGAAATGGAAATTGAGTGGATGCCCATCAGCAGTTAGGGAATGGTTGAGTCAATTATGGTATATGAATGTTATGGAATATTATTATTCAATAAGAATTATAATAAACTTGCTTTTTTTTTTCAGCAATTCCAATAAACTTTGGATGGAAAATGTCATCTGAATCCAGAAAAAGAACTATGGAGACTGAATGCAGATTGAAGCATACTAGACTCACCTTTTTTCTTTTTTTTTCCTTTTGTGATTTTTCCCTTTTGTTCTGATTTTTCTTTCCCAAAATGACTCATATGGAAATGTTAAAAATGAATGTACACATACAACTTATATTAGATTGCCTGCTAGTAGGGGGCAGGGGTAAGGGACAGAGGAAAAAAATGTGGAACTCAAAATCTTACAAAAATGAATGTTGAAAGCTGTTTAAAAAAAAAGAAAGATGTTTTTACATGTAATTGGAATTTAATATATATTAAAATTTTTTAAAGAGAGAAAAAAAGAAAATTTTAGAGCTATCAAAGGAATGTTTCTTGCAAAAATGGCAAGGACTTAACAGAAGTAGCAAAGGAGAAGATGTGGCGAGAATAATATGGTCCAGTCACTTTTCAGTCCTGTCCAACTCTTCATGACCCGTTGTGGGATTTTCTTGGCAGAGATATTGGAGTGGTTTATCATTTCCTTCTTCTAGCTCATTTTACAAATGATGAAACAGACGCAAACAGTATTAAGTGAGCTGCCCAGGATCACACAGCTAGGAACTGTTTGAAACCAGATTTGACTCTATCCACTGTACTATCTTAGCTCTCCCTGTCAGATATACTAAAGAACTATACAAGAAAAATCTCAACTACTGCTGATAACTACAATGGTTACTAACCTAAAGCTAGACTTTCTGGAGAATGAAGTCAAGTGGTCCTTAGGACACCTTACTAACAATTAAGGCTAGTGGAGGTGATGGAATTCCAAATGAACTATTAAAAAGCCTAAAAGATGAGATCCTTAAAGTGCTGCATACAATATGCCAGCAAATTTGGTGAACTCAACAGTGACCACTGGATTAGAAAAGATCAGTTTAGGTGCCAATCTAAAGGACAATATCAAAGAATATACATTTTAACAAACAATTGTGCTCATTTTGCACACTAGCAAATTTATACTTAAGATTTTGTAAGCTGAGTGTTTTGAGATGGGTGGAGCCAAGATGGCGGAGTGAGGGACTCTCTGTGTCCTCCTCTGACCTTTTCTCAAATCAACAGTAAAATAAGCCTCTGAACTGATCTTTAAGTCAACGAACCCAGAAATATTTGGACTAAGAAATTCTGCTTGCTGAAGTTACCTCTGAAGCACTTCAGAGGTCTGTTTCAATCGGACAGAGGGGGCGAGCAGTTTGCCGGGCATGCCGGAGACAGGGCAGGAAACTGGGTGGGGCTCAGCGTGGCAGAAACTCAAAACAGCTGGGTGAGAGTTTCTCAGGCACTCAGGACACTCTGCCCTGATTGCAGGCAGGTGCTCTGGCAGATCTGCCTTTTGTAAAAGGCAGTCTGTAACCCAATGCAAATGCAAGGTCCTAGCCCAACCTGCACCGGAAGTTAATTAGCGGAATTGCCCCAGGGCAAACTACCACAACTAGCCACAGTTTCTCTGCTTTGCACAGACTCCAAGCTTTTTAAAAAAATAAAAATAAAAAATGAGTAAGAAGCAGAAGAGAGCTCTTACCATAGACAGCTTTTATGGAGAGAAAGAAAGGCAGACCCCAGATGCTGAAGTTCCTATAGGCAAAGCAACTCCAGAGGAAGCCATCAAGGGAGATATAATCCCCTTTTCAAAAAGCCTTTCTGGAAGATTGTATAAAGAATCTCAAAAAAGAGCTGGAAAATAAACTGAGATCAGTGCAAGAAGGATCTAATGCCCTACAAGAAGGATATAATGCCCTGCAAAAGAGATATAAAAAAGACACCAATTTATTGAAAAACAAAATTGGTGAATTGGAAATAGACAACAATTCACTGAAAAATAAAATTAGTGAAGTGGAAAGAGTGCAATGAACAAAAAAATTCAATTGGCCAATTACAAAAGGAGCTAAAAAAGGTAACTGAAGAAAACAACACTTTAAAAATAACAATTGAACAAATACAAGTGAATGACTCAATAAGACTTCAAGAATCAGTCAAACAAAAATTAAAAAATGAAAAAATAGAAGAAAATACGAAATATCTCCTAGGAAAAACAACTGATTTGAAAAATAGATCTAGGAGAGACAATCTAAGGATTATTGGACTTCCTGAAAGCCATGATGAAAAAAAGAATCTAAACACTATCTTCCAGGAAATCCTGAAAGAAAACTGCCCTGAGATTGTAGAATCAGAAGGCAAAATCACCATCAAAAGAATTCACCGATCACCTCCGGAAAGAGACCCCAAAATTAAAACCCCAAGGAATATAGTGGCTAAATTTCAGGACTATCGCACCAAGGAAAAGATTTTGCTAGCAGCTAGAAAGAAACAATTCAAATACCGAGGATCAATAATTAGAATCACACACGATCTGTCAGCCTCCACACTGAAGGATCGAAGAGCCTGGAATCAGATCTTTCAAAAGGCAAAGGAACTTGGATTACAGCCAAGAATAACCTATCCAGCTAGAATGAGCATTATCCTCCAGGGAAGAAGATGGTCATTCAATGATATAGGTGAATTTCACCTATTTCTAATGAAAAGACCAGATCTGAACAAAAAATTTGACCTCCAAACACAGAACTCAAGAGAAGCATAAAAAAAAAAAGGTAAAAAGGAAAGGACTCTTGAGAACTTTATTTCTACTATGGGGATACTTAAAGATTGGGTGTATAATTAACTAGATATTACTTTGATAATAGGAAAAAGAAAACTACAGGGGGAAAAGTTATCATACTGGGGAAAAGAGGGAAAAGGTGGTAAAATAAGATTTTAAAAAAAAGGAGGTAAAAATAAGGTAAAATCTCATGAAGAGGCAAAGAAAACCTAATACAATTGAGGGAAAGAAGGGAGGGCGATGAGCACTGTGTAAATCTTACTCTCATCAGTTTGGGCTCTAAAAGTGTATATCAGACACTTGGTTTCACAGAGAAACTTGTCCTTCGCTATAGGGAAGTAGGAGGGAAATGAGGAAAAAAAAGGGATAAAAAGGGATAAACTAATAGAAGGGAAAATACAAGAATCAGGGGAAAGGAGTAAAAACAGGGGGAAGGAATCTAAAGGGTGGAGTATTGTTTGGGGGAGGGGGTCATCAAAAGCAAATTACTGTGGAGGGGGGAAGGGAGAAAGGGGAAAGGAAAGGGAAAAACATAACTTGGGTAAATAAGATGGCAGGAAATAAAGAATTAGTTATTCTGTGAATGTGAATGGGATGAACTCTCCCATAAAGCGGAAGCGGATATGAGACTGGATTAAAAATCAGAAACCCACAATATGTTGTCTACAAGAAACACATCAAAAGCATAGTGACACATATAGGATGAAGGTAAAAGGCTGGAGCAGAAAATATTATGCTTCAGGTGAACAAAGAAAAGCAGGAGTAGCAATCCTTATCTCAGATCAAGTAAAAGCCAAGATAGATCTCATCAAAAGAGATAAGGAAGGAAACTATATTTTATTAAAGGGTACCATAGATAATGTAGCAATATCAATACTAAATATATATGCACCAAGTGCAATAGCATCCAAATTCCTAGGGGAGAAATTAAGAGAGATGCAAGAAGAAATAGACAGCCAAACTATACTAGTGGGGGATCTCAACCTTGCTCTCTCAGAATTAGATAAATCAAACCACAAAATAAATAAGAAAGAAACTAGGGAGGTAAACCAATTGTTAGAAAAGTTAGGTATGCTAGATCTGTAGAGAAAGTTGAAAATGGAGACAGTAGGGAGTTTACTTTTTTCTCAGCAGTCCATGGAACTTATACAAAAATTGACCATGTGTTAAGGCACAAAAACCTCAAAATCAAATGCAGAAAGGCAGAAATAGTAAATGCATCTTTTTCAGATCATGATGCAATAAAAATCACATGCAATATAAGGCCAGGAGAAAATAGACCAAAAGGTAATTGGAAATTAAATAATCTAATCCTGAAGAATGAATGGGTGAAAGAGCAAATCATAGGCACAATCAATAATTTCATCCAGGAGAATGACAATAAGGAGACAACATACCAAAATTTGTGGGATACGGCCAAAGAGGTTATCAGGGGCAATTTTATATCTCTAGATGCTTACTTGCATAAAATAGAGAAAGAAAAGATCAACGAATTGGGCTTATTATTTTTTTTTAAAAAATGGAAAAAGAACAAATTAAAAACCCTCAATTAAATACCAAATTGGAAATTCTAAAAATAAAAGGGGAAATTAATAAAATTGAAAATAAGAAAGCTATTGAATTAATAAATAAAACTAAGAGTTGGTTTTACAAAAACCCAACAAAATAGATAAGCCTTTAGTTAATTTGATAAGAAAAAGGAAAGAGGAAAATCAAATTGTTAGTCTCAAGAATAAGGGAGAACTTTCCTCCAATGAAGAGGAAATTAGAATAATAATTAGGAGTTACTTTGCCCAACTTTATGCCAGTAGTTTGATAATCTAAATGAAATGGAGGAATAGCTACAAAAATATGGACTGCCCAGGTTAACAGAAGAGGAAATAAATTATTTAAATAGCCCCATATTAGAAAAAGAAATAGAACAAGCTATTAATCAACTCCCTAAGAAAAAATCTCCAGGGCCAGATGGATTTACATGTGAATTCTATCAAACATTCAAAGAACAATTAATTCCAATACTATAAAAACTATTTGAAAAAATAGGGACCGAAGGTATACTACCAAATTCCTTCTGATACCGATATGGTGCTGATAGCTAAACTAGGTAGGGTGAAAACAGAGAAAGAAAACTATAGACCCATTTCCCTAATGAATATTGATGCAAAAATTCTAAATAAGATATTAGCAATGAGATTACAGAAAGTCATCCCCACGATAGTACACTATGACCGAGTAGGATTTATACCAGGAATGCAGGGCTGGTTCAACTTTAGGAAAACTATCAGCATAATCAGTTATATTAATAACCAAACTCACAAAAACCATATGATTATCTCAATAGATGCAGAAAAAGCCTTTGATAAAATCCAACACCCATTCCTATTAAAAACACTAGAGAGTATAGGAATAAATGGGCTTTTCCTTAAAATGATTAGTAGCATCTACTTAAAACCATCAGCAAGCATGTAATGGAGAAAAACTAGAACCATTCCCAATAAGATCAGGAGTGAAACAAGGTTTCCCACTGTCATCATTACTATTTGATATTGTATTAGAAATGTTAGCTTTGGCAATAAGAGAAGAAAAAGAGATAAAAGGAATTAGAGTAGGTAATGAAGAAACCAAATTATCACTCTTTGCAGATGACATGATAGTATACTTAGAGAACCCTAGAGACTCAACTAAAAAACTACTAGAAACAATTCACAACTTTAGCAAAGTTGCAGGATTCAAAATTAATCCACATAAATCATCAGCATTTTTATATATTACCAACAAAGTTCAGCAGCAAGAGATACAAAAAGAAATTCCATTCCAAATAATAGATGATAGGATAAAATATTTGGGAATCTAACTGTCAAGGAAAAGTCAGAAACTATACGAACTAAATTACAAAACACTTTCCACACAAATAAAATCAGACCTAGTCAACTGGAAAAACATTAAGTGCTCATGGGTAGGCCAAGGAAATATAATAAAAATGACAATACTACCCAAACTAATCTAATTATTTAGTGCCATACCAATCAAACTCCCAAGAAATTATTTTACAGATCTATAAAAAAAGTAGCAAAGTTCATTTGGAAGAAGAAAAGGTTAAGAGTTTCAAGAGAATTAATGAAAAAAAAGGCTGCTGCTGATGGACTTGCTGTAACAGATCTAAAACTATATTATAAAGCAGCAGTCATCAAAACCATTTGGTACTGGCTGAGAAATAGAGCAGTTGATCAGTGGCATAGGATAGGATATCAGGACAATCTAGGCAATAACTTTAGCAATTTAGTGTTTGATAAACCCAAAGACCCCAGCTTTTGGGATAAGTACTCACTTTTTGGCAAAAACTGCGGGAAAATTGGAAACTAGTGTGGAAGAAATTAGGGCTTGACCCATACCTAACACCACATACCAAGATAAGATCTAAATGGGTTCATGATCTAGATATAAAGAGTGATATTGTAAGCAAATTAGAGGAACGTAGTATAGTTTACCTCTCAGACCTGTGGAGATGGAATAAATTTATGTCCAAAGAAGATCTGGAACTCTTAATTGAACACCAGATAGATAATTTTGATTATACTGTTAAAAAGTTTCTGTACAAACAAAACTAATGCAGACAAGATTAGGAGGGAAGCATCAAATTGGGAAATCATCTTTACATTTAATGGTTCTGATAAAGACCTCATTTCTAAAATATATAGAGAAATGTCTCATATTTATAAGAATTCAAGCCACTCTTCAGTAGATAAATGGTCAAGGGATATGAACAGACAATTTTCAGATGATGAAATTAAAACCATTTCTAGTCAGATGAAAAGGTGCTCCAAATCACTATTGATCAGAGAACTGCACATTAAGACAACCCTGAGGTACCACTACACACCTGTCAGATTGGCTAAAATGACCGGAAAAAATAATAATGAATGTTGGAGGGGATGTGGGAAAGCTGGGACACTAATACATTGTTGGTGGAACTGTGAACGGATCCAACCATTCTGGAGAGCAATTTGGAGCTATGCTCAAAAAGTTATCAAACTGTGCATACCCTTTGACCCAGCAGTGTTTCTATTGGGCTTATATCCCAAAGAGATCTTAAAGGAGGGAAAAGGACCAACATGTGCAAGAATGTTTGTGGCAGCCCTTTTTGTAGTAGCTAGAAACTGGGAACTGAATGGATGCCCATCAATTGGAGAGTGGCTGAATAAATTATGGTATATGAATGTTATGCAATATTATTGCTCTGTAAGAAATGACCAGCAGGACGATTTCATAGAGGTCTGGAGAGACTTGCATGAACTGATGCTGAGTGAAACGAGCAGAACCAGGAGATCATTATACACGGCAACAACAATACTATATGATGATCAATTCTGATGCAACAATGAAATGTCTCAAACCAGTTCCAATTGTTCAGTGAAGAAAGCCATATACATCCAGAAAGAGGGATATGAAATGTGGACCACAACATATCATTTCCATGATCTCTATCAATGTTTGCTTGCACTGGGTTTCCTTTCTCAGATATTTTTTGTTCATGTAGATATGATTGTTCTTGCACAGCAAGATAAGTATGGAAATATGTATACATATATTCGACTTGTCAAGTATTTTAATATAATTAACGTGTAGTGGACTTCCTGCCATCTAGGGGAGGGGAGGAGACTGGGGGGAAATTTGTAATGGAAAGCTTTGTAAAGATCATTGAGGAACTACCCATACATATGTTATGCAAATAAAAAGCTTTAATAAAAAAAAAATTTGTAAGCTATACTTCAGCAATATGTGAACCAAGAATTGCCAAAAAAAAAAAAAAAAAAAAAGCAGGTTGTTTTTCAAAAAGCACAGGGCTAGAGACTAAGCTCCCAGTTTTCAATGGATTATGGAGAAAGGGAATTGCAGAAAAACATCTACTTCTGCCTCATTAATTATACAAAGACTTTGGACTGCGTGGATCATCACAAAATATGCCAAGTCCTCAAAAAGATGGAAGTACCAAATCTTCTTACTTATGTCTTGACAAGCCTACATATGGGCCAAGAATCAAGAGAACCAAGCATGTAGCCATTGATTGGTTTAAGAGTGGAAAAGAGTACAAAGGGCTCTTATTGTCATTTGTTTACTTAACTTATAGGCATATAGTACATCAGATGAAATTCCAGGCTGGACAAATCAAAAGAATGTTTGATAGAGGAAGTACTAACAATCTCACATATGCAGATGACACCACTCTGATGGCAGAAAGTGAAGAGGATTAAAAAGCCTCTTGATGAGGATGAGCGAATGTAAAAGCTGGCTTAAGCTTAACATTAAAAAACAAAAACTAACATCAGAGCAACTGGTTTCAATACTTCCCAGAAAAGAGAAGGAAAAGAAATGGAAGCATTGTCAGATTTTCTATTTTGGGGCTCAAACATCACTGCAGATGGTGGCTGCAGCCATTAAGAGAGGCTTGCTCCTTGGAAGAAAAGCCCTGGCAAATCTAAACTGCAGACTAAAAAGCAGACACATCACCTTGCTGTAGTCAAAGAGATGGTTTTTACAGTAGCAGTGTATAACAGTAAGAGTTGGACTATAAGGAAGGCTGGGTACCACAGAATCGACACTTTTGAATTGTGGTGCTGAAGAAGAGGGGAGTCCCTTGGATAACAAAGAGAGCAAATTGGTCAATACTTGAAATTTATTCAGACCATTCAGTGGAAAGTCACATATCAAAGCTGAAGCTTGGGGCAGCTAGGTGGCACAGTGGGTAGAGCACCAGCCCTGAAGTCAGGAAGACCTGAGTTCAAATTTGATCTCAGACACTTAACACATCCTAGCTGTGTGGCCCTGGGCAAGTCACTTAACCCTAAATGCCTCAGCCAAAAAAGCAAAATAAAACAAAAAAAAAACTGAAGCTTAACTGCTTTGGCCAAAGAACCCCCTGGGAAAAGACCTTGATATTGAGAAAAACTGAAGACAAAAGGAAAGGGGGATGGCAGAGGATGAGATGGATAGAGAGGGTTGTGGAAGCAATGTACAGGGGCTTGGATAGACTTCAAGAGAATTTAGAGGTTAGAGGTTAAAAAGGCCTGATGAGCTATGGTCCTCAAATCCATGAAAAGTCACATGTAACTGAACACCACCATTGATTATCCTTTTTCCATTCTCAGATGAGATACACTCAGAGCTCTTCCCATGACTCCTTGTACCAGGGGGCACCCAGAACAGAGATCACAATCTTCAAGACTGAGCTCTAAACACAGGCATTGAACAGTGCATTACTGGAAGCTAAATCTCTATTTAAAACAATTTAAAATCTCATGAGCCTTTCTGGCTTTCAGAATACACTGCTAACTCAGACAGTCTGAAATTCACTCAAACTTCCAGCTTTCAGAACACCTGTCGAACTATGATTCCATCACCTTCTAAATGCAACTTTGTGTATCGGAGTTTTCTCTTCCTCTAGTGAATATTACCTTCTTAAGACTCAATGATCCTAGTCTGTCAAAGTCTTTTTCGTGCTGTCTTTTGTGTGCTGGCTCTTCTCAGTGTCAACTGAAAATTTAATGAGCATGTCATCTACAACTTTATCTAACTGTGAGAAAAATATTAACCAATACAAGTCCCAGCACCTGTGCATTTTATTAAGCCATACAATCTACATAAAATACATCCTAATATTTATGCTCAGAACCAATGCTGTCACATATGCTATTTGCTATGTGTCATATCACCACATATACTCATGTTTGCTACATGCAAAGGTGAAGGCCAGTTATTAGGTAGCTTGTAAACTTTGTTATGCAAGTAGCAAATTTATAGGTTATTTCTATGACATGATAATTTGTATTATTTATGATGCAAATTCACACATATTCCAGTATACTCCATAAATCTTTCAAGGACTGTAAATTTTTCACTGATGAATAAGATGTATAAATGAGCATTGATACCCAGATTCAGAGAATATTTCAGTGTGGGTTTTGCCAGGGGAAGATTTTGAGAGCGAATACTGAGCTTTGCAAAGAGCAAATGGCAAGAGAATGGGATCCTGCTTGTTAATCCTCTCTGTCATTTCCCTTTAGAGGGGCCCTTTGAAGCAGTGCCACCTTCTCACAGATGTTGCTAGTATAGTCCAATGCATAGTCTAGAAGACAGATACAGAAACATGTGTGAGAACAGAAATCTGTGAGAGTAGCAGGCTTTATATACTTCCCTCCAAATGCCTTCTGCTTTCACTGGAAGTGACGTAAAGTAACATTTGAGGCCCCCGATTTTGGTGGGGCTTCCATTCTAACAATATGTCAGTAATCCTAAATCTTCTGGTTTTGGAGTCTGCCTCAGGAAACTCCCACACCCAATCTGTGTGATTCTGAATAGACCACTCCTCAGTCTGATAGCTTCTGGCCTCAGGATAGTCCCACAGAGCAAACTCCTGAGACAATAGTGAAGAGACCACTCCTCAGTTCATTGCTGACTGTCAGAAAGATAATCTGTTGAACAGTGACAACCAAATTCCAGAGACCACTCCTCTGGGCCATAAAGTTGGCATGTCAATGATAGAAAGCTGGATAAAGGGGTCTGCTCTCTCTTAGGACTTTGCTAATTTCTTTTGAAACTTAGCCTGCTTGTAATGGCATTACAATTACAATAAACTTTGCCCCTTAACTAGGAAATGTGTTCAAGCTTGCAAATTCTTCCTAGTGACACTGGTTTGTGATCCCAAACTTTTGGGGTCCCCTTTCCAACCTCAACAGGATGGGTACAGCCACCACTGCTCAGACAGTGTGTTGTATTTTAACAAGGACATAGGTGTATAATGGATGCTTTGATATCAATCATTATGTTCCTTTTACCAGTTTACTTAAATATTTTTCTAAAGTAATAATTTGTAGCAGTAACTGAAGCATACAAAAGAGAAATAAAAAACTTAATTGGCTAAGAAGGTAAAGGCAAATAAGCCAAGAATTTAAAGGAAATACTAGTGCAACCCTAAATGCAGACAATCTGGTAACAACCTTGCAGGAGGAGAACTGAAGGTGACAACCAGCTATCCTGAGATCCTTCCAGAAGAATAGAAGGAATTTGATGAGGACTAAGCAAAGCCCTCTAGTTTGGTTTTGTTAAACCCTTCATACTTAGCTGACTTTGTTCTTGGACAGCTTCCCACCTGTTGCCAAACTCCAGCCAAAAGATCCTCAAATCCACTTGTGTGGCTCTAACCTCTGCTCATTCTTATTTGTGTTTCAACTCCCTGCTAGACATCTTAACTCTGTTCAAAACTGAAGTCATGATTCCCACCCCTCCAAAACCTTCTTTTCATTACCACTCTTCCCCCAGATCTCCAAGTTCACACCCTTGATGTCCTTTTCCCCTTTTCTGAGCTGGTACCAAACTGTGTCAAGGTTACCTTCCGAACATCTCTCACACATGTTTCCCCTTCCTTCTGACCCTACTCCCATCCCCTCACATCTGGACTATTTACAATAGCTACTGGTGGGACAGGACACAAGGCTCTCCCCACTCAAACCAACACAGTGGCTTACCACATACAGGATCAAAAAACAACAACAAGAAAAAACATCTTATGACATGCAAAGTCTTTCATAATCTGGACCTTCCTACCAATATTTCAAGTTTTCTTATAACCTCCCCTCCCCTGTCTGTGAATCATTTATACAGACCTCCTGGTTCTTTCTCATGCAAGACCCACCATCTTCCCACAGGGCATTCTAACTGGCCCAATTCCTAGAATACTCTTCCCACTTCATTCTCACATCTTGATTTCCTTTTAAGTCTTAGCTAAAATCCCAACTAATACAAAAGGTCTTTCCCAATGTCCTGTAATTCTAGTACTCTTCTTCTTTTGATTATTTCCAAATTATCCAGTCTATAGCTTGTTTGTTCAGTTTTTTACATGACAGGGATTGTCTTTTCTTTTTTTTTGCCTTTGTTTCCTTGCTTAGCATAGAGTTTAGCATACAGTAGGCACTTAATATTTACTAATAGATGGGTTAATAAAATGTCAGAGTTTGCACTTCAGAAACACAGAAAGCCAAGGGTAAACTCTGGGACATGATAAAGTATTGAAATAAGAGTTTTTGTAAACATTTTCCATCAATTTAGAAGATTGTTAAAGCTCACATTAAGTTTTAAAAATGTATTAAAATATGCATATACCAGACCTTTAAGAACTGTTCATATAGCTGTTTAATTGTTTTCAGTCTCTGGCTTTGAACTATTCTGGCTTGTTGAAAAACCTTTTGTTGTTGTCGAAACATGTTCTAAAAACAAAAATAAGATAGTTATGACCTTACAAAATGAAAATTATGACTAAAAAACTCAACATTAAATTTAATAATAATTGAATAGTAGCAAAGTCATTACTACCATAACCAAATAGTTCTATTTACCCATCACTATAAAAAAATTCTTAAACCATATCAAAAGGAATAGAACAAATTAGCTATACTGAAAGATTAGTTAACATCTCCTTATCTTATCTTAGCTCCTAATAGCAAAGAAAAACAAGAATCCCCCTCTACCAGAATCTATTCTCCTTTCTTTCTATCTGAATTGAGAATGACTTAAAAGTTGCAAACCTGGGGAACTATGATAGCGCTACCCTCAACAGAAAAAGGGAAAGAGAGGAAGATTTGAGAGTAACTTGAGTTCTTTATTAAGGCCTTTCCCTTAGTTTTTGTTAATAATAATAGCTCTATATTCAAACTGCATATAGTTCTTTGTTTACCCCTTTGTGCATTTACTATGCATCATTTTTTAAAAAATGATATTCTTTGTCATATTCCTTTATTAGATTGTAACTCCCATGAATGCAGAGATCATGTTTTGTCTAAATTTTCTATCTTTCCAATACACAGTGGGTACTCAATAAATGTATAATCACGATAATAACTAATATTTATAAAGCACTTATGATTTGCAAAGTGATTTGCTAGTAATATTTCATCTTATCCTTACAACTTCCCAGAGATGGAGATACTATTGTATTCTCATTTTACAGATGAGGACCTCTGAGACAGAATTTAACTGACTTCCCCAGGATCACACAGCAATTAAAAGCCAGAGGCCACATGTGAATTCAGTTGCTTCTGACTCCAGATTCAAAGCTATATCCACAGTACCATTTCACTGCCTTTAATATGTAGGCATACATATGTGTATTTTAACAGAGTGATAGATTTATTATTTATTGCTGACAATATTTATTATGTGGTAAGACTTAGTTTAGAAGAGAGCTTCAAGTTACAGAGGACACAAAATGAATTAGGATTTGTGAGAACTGGTCAACAGGATAGTATAAATAAAAAAATGAGATATAATTTTCAGATGATGAAATTAAAGCTATCTATAGTCATATGAAAAAATGCTCTAAATCACTACTGATGAGAAAAATGTGAATTAAAATAACTAAGGTACTATCTCACACCTCTTCAATTGGCTAAGATGACAGGAAAAGATAATGAATGCTGGAAGGGATGTGGAAAAACTGGGATGTTGGGAACTGAAATCTCTAAGCTACTAGCAAAGCCAGAGTATTGAGATCGGATGTGCACAGCACCCATTCAGAAAACAACATTTCCTTCTATAATTAATATCATTGGGTTTTTTAATACTGGAAGTTTTCTATCCTAATAACATCAATTTTATTGAAGCAAATGACAGATGCATTCCAAAAGTATGAAATGTTGACACTCATTAACCTGGATTCTGACCCTACAAGTTCCCCTTTAGAAGAATACAATCCTAAGAATATAGAGATTAAACTATCCATAGAACTAACAAAATATACATAAATAAACTAACAAAAGTCACTAACATTCGCCTTTATTATTAGCCAAGAAGCAAGATAGCTCATAGTTAGCATTTAACCGTGAAGTAAGATAATCAATAGTTAGCATTTAAGTAATTTAGTTATATAATTAATAATATTTAACCATGAAGTAATGTAGGTAATAGTTAGCATCTATTCAAATGTCAAATACAGTAATCTATAGGAATGAGGCGCCAAATAGAGATATGTCACTGAGTTAATTGTCTGGATAAAGGTAAACTGTAAATCTGACTATGTTGACCTAAGGAAAGTATATGTAATCAGAAAAGTGTGTAATCATTGTTTAATATACAAAAATAAAGCCTGAGGGAACTTGAGAGAAAACAGAAGCAACAGAGCAGCAGAAGCAGTGGCAGCTTTAGCATCTCTCCCATGAGTTTCTTATTCAAACTGTACCTCTGACTCTTGTCTTCCTTTGACACCGACCCTCTTTCTCCTGCTTCAGTTTCCCCGAGAACCCTTGTAGAGGCTGGACCTCTACAATGGGACATTAATATATTGTTGGGGAAGTTGTGAAATGATTCAACCATTCTGGAGAGCAATCTGGAACTATGCCTAAGGGCTATCAAACTGCTTACTCTTTGACCCAGCAACTCCATTAATGGGTCTGTATTCCAAGGAAATTATAAAGGAGGGAAAAGGACCCACATGTACAAAAATGTTTGTAGCAGCTCTTTTTGTGGTAGCAAAG
The DNA here is from genome assembly GCA_023553655.1 of Myrmecobius fasciatus. Lineage (NCBI taxonomy): Eukaryota > Metazoa > Chordata > Mammalia > Dasyuromorphia > Myrmecobiidae > Myrmecobius > Myrmecobius fasciatus. Next base: position 292,811 of record JAJPUD010002105.1, on the reverse strand, counting down.
AATTGGAAAATGAGTAGATGGCCATCATGGGAATGATGGAATGGATGAATATGCTGTGGTATATGAAGATAATAGAATATTATTGTTCTATTAAAAAAATGATGAACAAGCCAATTTTAGAAAGGCCTGGAAAGATTTACAGCAACTGATGCTGAGCAAAACAAGCAAAACCAGGAATGCATTGAATTGCACACAATAGCAGCAAGAAATGTACAATGATCAGCTATGAAAAACTTAGTTCTTCTCAGTGGTGCAGTAAATCAAAGAAATCCCAATAGAATATGGATAGAAAATGCCATTTGCATCCAGATAAAGAACTAAGGAAATCAAATGTTAATCAACACACGTTATGCTCTCTTCTTTTTTCCTTTCCTTTGTACAGAGCTTATCTTTCTCATGAGTTTATAAACTCATAAATGTAGGATTTCAGCTTCCTTATAAACAATGTAGTGTAGGAGATAAAGCAGACAAAATCAGGAAGATCTGATTCTAAATCCTGCATCAGATGCTTACTAGTTATATCACCCTGGGCAAATCAATCAATCTTTCCCAGACTCAGTTTCTCATCTGTAAAATGGGGAGTATAATAATGCCTATTTACAAGGTTGAGAGGATCAAATGAAATGATATATAAAATGTTTCACTAAATTTAGAGTTATATAAATTAACATTTGTATCGCTCCACAGCAAATGTACACCATAAGTGCTAAATATTTGAATTGCTGATATATTTATTGAAAAGCTGAATTGTTGAAATATTTAGCTATAGTATACCAAAGTTATTTAAATATAAATGAGCTATATAGAAAAATACACAGTAGTTAAATGTGTCAATTCAACAAATATTTACTCTTTGTACATCTGTAATACTGTATTGCTATGGGAAATAAGAAGTATGTTATTCTAAAAGAAAAAAAAATTATCATTTTTAACATGAAATTACAAATTATTAGAGATGAACAATGTAAAATAACTGTGACCTAACTGATTAATGTGCAACCTCAACTACAAAGCATGATTAACATTTAAGTGTTTTATAGCAAAACAATGTTAGCCTAATTAACCTAAACACTGAGAGAACAGAGCTGACATAACCATGTAGACAACAGTCCTGAAAGCAACCAATTTTTTTTTTCTATCAGACCAAATAAGGGAATAAGATATGATGGTTAAAAATCCTACAAGGAAAACTATTCCATACCCACCTTTATTTAGGCTATCCTACACAAGTAATTTTTAAATAATATGGTAGTAGAAGTATTTTGGCTATTTAAGAAGCAGGAATAAAATTTTAAATATTTCATCAACTAAGTTGTGATTTAAAGACATTACTAATCTTAGCTCTGGAGCTGGCACTCTTTTTTCTTTCTTTCTTTTTTTTTTTTTAAGAAGAAAAAGGGACAGTAGGTGGCACAGTGGATAGAGCACCAGCCCTGGAGTTGGGAGGACCTGAGTGGACCTGAGTTCAAATTTGATCTCAGACACTTAATACTTCCTAGCTGTGTGACCCTGGGCAAGTCACTTAACCCCAATTGCCTCAGCAAAAAAAAAAAAAAAAAAAAATCAAATTCTGGCTCTGACAATTCCTTGCCTTATGACCACAGGCAATTCATTAAAATTCATTGAGCTTTAGTTCCCTTATCTGTAAAATGGAGGAAATATTTGTATGAAATAGCTATTAGGAAAATGAATTAATATTAAAATTATGATTCCTTAATCTGGTCTCAGACACTTAAAACTTCCTAGCTGTGTGACCCTGGGAGAATCACTTAACCCCAACTGCCTCAGCAAAAATAAATAATTAAATAAAATTATGATTTCTGAGCTTTTAAAGTAGAAGAAAAGTGGCTTTACCTTGACCTGTGAAGTGTTAACACAGCTAGCAAGACCACAAAACAGAGCAAGGTATGGACAAGAGCAGCTTATTCAATTTCAAAGTATTATTACCAGGCAATTATCTGTATTTTCTATACTTAGTTATAGCATATCAACTATAAAGTATGCCAAGCATGATACTAACATTTAATTTTTCTTCCTGTTCCTCAGCTTTCTGAATATCCATATCCCACTGCTGAAATACTGTCAGGAACTGCTGAGAATATTCATGGTTGAGTTTTTGCCTGTTAAAAGAATTTTGAACACCATCATTACCATTATTAAAATTAATCAATTTCCTCAAGTATAACTGAACAATTTATATAACTAATAAAGTGTTTTATCATAAAGGGAAGGTGATTCTGAGTTGTCACCCATGGAGTAAAAATTCTAATAAATTCAATCAAACTTTTAAACACTTAGCCATGAACTATCTACTATCATAGGATCAACTTATCTAGATTCAGAAACACTACCAAAAGAGTGGTCATTAGATAGTGATTATTTTTTTACCATAACAACTAATTAAGATAAACTACTAGAGCATGGAGTAGTTGCAATCTGCACCAGTAGAAGAGCTATCCGTACTGGTGAAATCCTAGATCTTTGAAATAGAAGTAATTAAGGTAATAAAAAAAGGATAAGGCATTGATATTATCTTATTTTTTATGGAAGTTGTTATATATAAGTTTGCTTGGTTTTTTGAAGCCAAGCCACTTTTTTTTGTTTGTTTGTTTGTTTTTAACCACTTTGGGTTACAGTCATAGAGAAAAGTGATTAGAATTTCACAAGATGTCAAAAGAGCATCATTCCTGGAAGAAATTTCCTGGGTTACATTCCCCCCCTTTTTTTTTAGTTCTAGGAAAGTCACATCACTAGGCCAAGACTCTTAGTGGCAGACAGTTTTCTGACAGATAGGAATAGGAATATTAAAAAACAAAGCTGGCAAAGTAGAGGTGAGCAAAGCCACAAAAGGAAAGCTACAGGCTAAAATCACAAGAAGGCAGAAAGGACAGCACATGGAATGAGAGTCATGACTTTCCTGAACTCAGGAGTATCTGAATACTGAAAGTTGAACCGAAAGTTCACCCAACAGGTAGCAGTAGAACCCAAATTTTTGCCAGTAAATTTTAAGTTCTGAAATAACTGAATTATTCTAACTGGAATAAATTATTATCTCTCTAAAATATATAGGGTATTGTACTCATTTATCCACAGAGACAGAATATTCTATTGCTTGATTTTCTTATAATGCTTTTCTCTTGATTAAATATTTTCCTGTAACTCTTGCAGTCTGTAAATAGAAGATGTGGACTACGAATCTTATTTGTAAAAATATGGTTAACAGCTACAGTGACAGGAGTCACTATTTCAAGGCAAAAATCCTGTTTTCTGTTGGTTGAGTTTATGCAGTTTTTCTCTAACATAAAATTTGGTGACTTTGGCTCATGAAAAAGAATGGAATTTTTATCATGATTAGAGAAAAGATTTTTTTCCAATTGGAAGAATTAGAAGGGAAAGAAAATAGTTTTTTTATTAATTGAAAAAAATAAAGATGATTGTTGGGGGAAAAACATATTTTTGTTCCACCAGATTAAGTGCTTCTGTAAAATCAATGAACCAAAAAAATACAAAGGGAAACTAATTTTAGTTCAAAACAGGTTTTTGATATCTATTTTATACTTTAAATAGGTTCATTTTAAAATACGAATCATGATATAAATAAGATATATAAGATTTCAGCATATATTTAATTTCAATTTTTTTCTCTTTTAGCACTACACAGATTTCACTCAAGTTGATCCAACAAAGTTCGCAAAATAATTTATGAATTTGTAAGTACACAAAAGTAACAAATGTTTTTCTAATTAAAAACAAATTTGTTTTTCAAAAACTTTTTTTAAACAAATAAGATCATTTATTTGAAAGACAATTCTTGGAAGAAGTAGAATTTGGTTGGTACTTAAAAAGTGGGAAGGAAGAGGTCAATAAGCAGGAAAATTGGGAGGAAAAGGGAGACTCCAGGTGTAGAGAAGGTGTAAATAAAAGATGGGAAAGATATCTTCTGTTTGCCTCAGTTTCCTCAACTATAAAATGAGCATAAGTGCACCTATCTTGCAGAGATATTATAAGAACAAAATTAGAAATAATATATGTAAGGTAGTTAAGCACAAATTCTTATTCTTTTTTTCTATTTCCTTTGCCCTTTTCTACATTCCCATTTTCCAACAGGAAACTGGAAATATGAATCTGTGGCCTGATATATAAGAACTGGCAGTCCTCCACATAGAAGACTTGAAACCAAAAGAATAGCTCTCCCAAAGTAGGAAATACAGAAAGAGACCTAAAAACAAAGCCTTTAAGAACAGTCAGAAAGGGCCAATGAAAGGAATGATAAAATTTCAGATTAAACCTATCAGAAATGTGGCAAATGGTGTTAAAACTGAAACAGAAAGATGGGCCACTGTCAGGGTATGAGATTTTGGGGACCCTGGTGAAAGAAGTTTGTCCTTATCAAAGGATATGGTTTGTGATTCCCTTGAGAAACATGAGACCCCAAGATTTAGTCGGAGAATTGCAGTGCTCAGTTGCTGAAAGGAGAACCTCACCCTCCAAAATTGAATACGTCCTTTCAATACAAACTTAATTGCTGATGATAAAAGGTGGGTGAATGGACTAAGGGTGTGACCTCAGAGTGGGGAAAGGAGGCTAGGAGGAGGGGTCAGGTGATGAGAGGCAAGACTAGGAGGAGGGACTAAGCAAGGGGCAAGGCTAGGAGGTGAGGCTAGGAGGAGGGAAGATATAAGCAATACTGGTTATAAGGAAACTATGGAGACAATGGAGGTGATGAAGCCTGAATAATCTGCCATAATCTATCCTCTGGCTCTTGACACTCCTTTGAATAGACACCCTGAGCGTGGCCGGAATACTCTCCAAAGCTCTTAACAAAGAGGTGAGACTCTTAACATAGAGATAAGACTCAATACCTAACAGGCTACCAATACATACATAAAAGTCCCTATGAGCCATATATTGAATGAGTTCTAAAACACAGCTGGATTCATTTTTTGGTATTTTCAATTATTCTGTCCAAAATTTCCAATGACATTCTAATCCAGTTCAGAGCCCCCTAAGAAATCAGTAGTTCTGGGGGCCACATGTTTGATTCCTCTGCTTTGGAGCAGCAATAACCCACCTAGAAAAAACTCAAGGAGCCGTTACAGGCAAGAGAAAAAACTAAGAATGGATACAAAGAAAAGAGGGTCAGGAGGAAAGAGTATACAATAGCATCAATTGCTGTAAATAAAGACAGGGAAAAAACACAGATCTTGGGGGATGAAGTGACTTTTCTTGAGGACTGAGAAGATGGACATGGGGTAGTAAAAGCTATTCTCATTCTGAAAGAAAAACACTCCAATATTATTTTTCAGTCAATGCACCAAAAAACTCAAAATAAAATTACCTTTTCAATGTATTTTTTGCATTCATGTTGAAAAAAAAGATATTAAGAAAAATAAATCCTTACCTTTGTTCTTGTTGTGTTTTCCAAACATGCTCAATTTTCTGATTACTAGTTTTAAGAGAAGCCTTAGTATACATTTCCAATCTTTTCCTCTTTGCAAGAAGAGCCTTGTTAATATCAGCTATAATGAAATATTTATCAAAATTTCATTTAGTGAAGTTTACATATCGACAATTTAAGCAACCCGACTTGAGAAATCAGTTCATCAATATTAGGAAGCCTTGATATATTTAAATTTAAAATATGGATTGTACCAACTATTACAAAAAGGTGGTTCTTTCCTTAATGGACAACCTTTTCCCTAAGAGAAATACTTCTAGGTGGACTATAAAAATTCTTTTAATAATAACATATAAACTCCAGTGCTTCTAACCTCTCCATTTCTGAAATAAATTTAAAGAGTAATTTATTCTTTCTTTTCTAGATTACATGTATATATAAAAGTTTTTTTTAATGATAAAGTCTAATCCTTCCATGGTTTATAAATTTGATGACATTTTCAGGTCAAGATATAAAATATCAATCTAGAAGACTTCTGGAAAATGCATACATACATGCAATACTTTAACTAAAGGTAGAGTATGTTACAATGTCAAAAGCAATAGATCTGGAATCAAAGGATCTAGACTCAAATCCTACATCTGACATTATCCTGTGAGGGCAAGTCACAACCTTCAATGATGTCAGTTTGCTTTCTGTGTAGCATGCATGTGGCATTTTAGAGTTTGCTAAAGGCTTTACCAATATTACCTCATTTTATCATTAAAAGAGACTGAAGAGACTAGTGCTTTTATTATCTACATTGTCGAGATGATTCAATGGCAGCAAACAGAAGCTAGACACAGAAAAGTATTTCACAGCAGAGGCTCCTGGCTCCAGGACCCATCCCCTAATTCAGGGCATCACCTAGTGAAGGCTACCCTAAAATGGCCTCTGAGGTCACCTCTAGGCCCAGATCAATAATTCCATGTCATTTGGGGGAGGGGGAAACAACAAATGCACCTCGAGAGCAATAATGGCTTAGTTTTTCTCTTTGTATGCCCAGGTCCCTAGCATCGTGTCTGGAACATAACTGACATTTAATTAATTCCCTCTGAATTCAGGCTGGATCTCTCCAGTTCCTTTCTCAATATGAATATAAAAATGCATTCCTACTAAATGCTCCCCTGCAACCCAGCAATTATTCTATCTCCCCATTAAAAATGAGCAAATGACAATGAGGAAACCCCAGATACATACCAAATACATCTCCAAAATTAAATCCACGTGGAATAGTACATAAGGGCTACAGACCCTCTCAAAGACTAGCAATCCTGTAATTCTACTGTTTTCCCCCAATTTTTCCAAGCATAGCCTTTATACAAAATAATGTCTTTAAATATAATGGAATCTTTAAACATACCTCCAAATCTTTCCAACATGTTCTGTACTTCACCCCTAAAGAAGTTATATTTTAGTTATATGTTGAAAAGAGTATTTTTTCATAGCAATTTTCTATTTGCATCAAAGAAGATTTCTATTAAAATATTTAAGTAAAAACCCTAGACTAAGCATAGGCATAAAAGAATATTTTTTAATATCATAAAAAGCATCTATCTGAAACCAAAGACATGTACCATATGTAATGAGGATACAGTAAGTATAAAAATATAAATGTGCATACATATATATATATGGGGGGTGTATACACACATATGTGTGTGTGTATGTGTGTGTGTGTGTATATATATATATATATAAAGCAAGGATGCCCCCACTGTGTCCACTATTAGTTGATACAATTCTGGAAATGTTAGCAACAGCAATTAAGACAAAAAAAATTAAAAGCATAAAAATAGGCAGAGAAAAATAATAATTATCTTTGGGCTGATATGATGGTATACTTGAAAAATATTAGGGAATCAATAAATATACTAATTAAAGTGAATGCAAAATAAACACATAAGGAATAAAATAAACCCCCAAAACACAAAATGTAATCTAGAAAATAAACCCACAAAATTCAACTTCATTTCTCTAATAATAATAGCAAAATCAAATAATAAAAAAATTTTAAATAACAGAAAAGGAAATCTCAATCCAAATATCTACCAAAAGCATAAAATATCTGAGAATCAATCTACCAAAGGGCACAAAAGACTTGCATAGATTTAATTACAAATTTTTCCTTAAGGAAATTAAGGATAACAAAAAAAAAAAACCAACTTTAGGATCATTCATTTTCATAACTGGAACAAGCCAAATGTCAATAACACTAAAGTTAATTTATATTTAACGCTATACCAGGTCAAATTATTAAGAGGATAGTTTATAGAATTTGATAAAATAATAACAAAATTTATTTGGAAATAAACCCCAAAGATCTAGAATATTAACTCAAGTGCTGAAAAAATGTACAGATGAAGGGAGGATAGCATTTTCAGATTTCAAACTAGAGTATAAAACAGAAGTCATTAAAAACCATCTGGTATTAGTTTAAAAAAATGAAAAGAAAAAAAGAGATGAATGGAACAGACCAGACAACAAAGAATCAGAAACAAGTGAATTTGATCCAATGTACCATAAAGTGGAAAACATAAAGCTACTTGAGGAAATAAAAATTTCCCTGATATATGATACTGGAAAAAAAAAAAAGGGAACTGGCATAAATTGGGCTTACACCAACACCTTACATTCCAAATGGATGCATGGCCTTAATATTGAAGCTCATATTTAAAAAAAAAATTAGAAATTAGATCATCCAGATCAATTCTGATGGACATGGCTCTCTTCAACAATCAAATGTTTCAAACCAGTTCCAACTGTTCAGTGAAGAAAGCCATATACACCCAGAGAGAGGGTTATGAAATGTGGACCACAACATAACATTTTCATGCTCTCTATTGATGTTTGCTTGCATTACGTTTCCTTTCTCTGATTTTTTTTTTGTAGATACGATTTTTCTCGCACAACAATAAGTGTGGAAATATGTATACATATATTCGATTTGTCAAGCATTTTAACATAATTAACATGTGGTAGATATCCTGCCATCTAGGGGAGGGGTGGGGCCTAGAGGGAAAATTTTGTAACAGAAAGCTTTATATGGGTCAATGTTGAAGAATTACCCATACATAGGTTTTGCAAATAAAAAGCTTTAATTGAAAAAGAAAAAGAAAGAAAGAAATTAGATCATCCAGCTCTCTCAGCTTTGGGTAAGAAGATGCATTCTTTTTTTTTTGTTGTTGTTGAGGCAATTGGGGTTAAGTGACTTGCCCAAGGTCACACAGCTAGGACATGTGAAGTGTCTGAGGTCAAATTTGAACTCAGGTCTTCCTGACTTCAGGGCTGGTGCTCTATCCACTGTGCCACCTAGCTGCCTCGGAAGATGCATTCTTAACTAATCAAGGGATTAGGCATTATTAAAAGAACTCTGATTACATGAAACTGCAAAGTTTAGACACAGACAAAATTGATGTACCTAGACAGGAAGGGAAGTGATGGTATGGGGAAAAAAAATCTTTATCAAATTTCTCTGATAAGGTGTTGGTATCTAAGATATATTAACAATTAACAAATGTGCATATTTATGTGTATATGTATATGAATGACTAACAGCCATTTCCTAACAGATCCATGGTCAAAAGATAGGAACAAACAGTTCTCACAAGAAGAACTGCAAAGCATTCACAACTAAGTCACTATTGATAAGAGACGTGCAATCCAAAACAACCTCCTCCCCTGCAGGTTGGCAAGATGACAATAAAATGGCAATAATCAATGCCAGAGCAGTTAGGGGATGCTTGGTGCACCAACGCATTGTAGTGGAGCTGTGAATTGGTACAAGCATTCTGGAAAGCAATTTGGAATGATGCACATAAAGTGACCAAAATGATTGTATCCTTTGACTTGGGGTGAAATGACTCCATTACTGAGCTTATACCTAAAAGAAAATAAGAATAAAAAGAAAGTCTCCATATCCACCAATATATTTATAACAGCATAATTTGTGATGATCCAAAATTGGAAATAAAGTATATGCCCAATGATTGGGGAATGAAGATATAATGAATTGATAAATATGGCAAAGTAAGGAAAGATCCACATGAACTGAAGCAAAGTAAAGCAAAAAGAGCCAAGAAAACAAAATACAAGACCGTAACAATATAAATGAATCCCCCACACACAACAAATTCAAAAGTGATTGTAGCAAATTTCAAGCATGACCTGAAAAACAAATGGGTAAAGAAATCCATAAGTGAGACACATTACACATGTTTTCAAACATTTCCACATATTCATCAGTTGTGCTAATTTTTCCTCTTTTTTTTATTATTTCTGTGGAGATTAGGGAGATTTTTAAAAGAAAAGAAGACTTATATGAATGGCTTTCTAAGAGAGGGAAAGCGAAGAAGAATGTCAGGGAAACTATGATATAAAAAATATATCACTAAAAACTAATTTTTAAAAACTGAAAGAAATAAAATATTTTAATCATATTACCCCATATCTTGTTCATGTACTCCATGGGTAATGACGGTAGATGATCTTTTTTTCCCATGCTTTTCAATGACTGTAGTCTCTCCTAGAATTATGATAAGTAGTGTCTGAAACTAAGTTTGTTACTATGGAAAATTCATACGAAGTAGTATTTTTCATCTTTTGACTTTTTAAGCAATTAACAGTAAAGCTTTTTAAAACCATGTTTTGTTTTCACAACTACAGGCTTAACAGTTGTAGTGTGGTGGTAACTCAAGGCACTGAAAGGCTGTGCCACTGGCATGCCAGTTCCATAGATCCTATCAAAATGGAAAGGTTTTAATGTGTAGGCCCACTAAATGCATGTCATTGAAGGTGCACTCCACCTAACCTAGAGAGGCTCGTTGCTAGAATGGCTAAAGGATGATGAAATTTCAGTCATGGTAACTCAAAAAGGCCATCTACTAAGGCAGAGAGGGGATGTTACCAATATCAGTTGGAGAAGAGCAAGAAAACCAAAAACTCTTAAAGTACAGTGATTCCACCCATCTATAAATTCTAAGTCATCATAAGGCATCAGAGCTCTTAAAGGCCATAACAGATCACACACATATATAATGGGCATGAAATAAGTACAAATTTTTGGGGAAAATATAAATTCTCCATTTACATTTTATGCATTATAATATATACAATGCAATGCATTTCATGCAATTATGAGTAGTATATATTACTGTTATCAAGACGTAAATTTCTTATACCATACCTTCCCTAGCATCTTCCTCAGAACCACTCAAATCTTTTTTGTCTTCATGGTCAAAGTCATAAGCTCGGCTCACTTGGACTTCCATTGCTGGTTTCCCAGATTTCCCTGCATGTTTTCTTCCAGCAGGTGCCATAATTAGGCAATTTCTTACTGTAATAAATCCAAAGATTAAACCTGACAAAGACATAAGATATGTATATATAACATACAAGAAAGAGGTGGGCACAAGTAAGGAATAAACAGACCGTCAATAAACATTAAGTTCCAACTATAAGCAAGGAAGGTATTAGGTGCCAAGTATAAACTCAAAGCATAAAACAATTCCTGCTTTTAAGGAACTTGCATTCTGCTAGTTCCACATGGATATATATCGGCACATAAAGAATATATGCAGATAGACATCAAAATAATTATATGACAATAACACTAGCAGTGTTTTCTCAGCCTCTCATCCTTCTTGGCTTCTCTGCAGCCTATGACATCACTGATACTTTTTTTCTCCCTGGGTTTTCCAGACATTCTTCTACCCTAGTTCTCCTCCCACCTACTAGACTTCTCTTTACTGGGATGCTTTGATGGATATTCATCCAGGTTATGACTTTTACCTATGGGTGTCCCACAGGGCTCTGTTTGGGGCCAATATAAAATCCTCCATTTGCCATTTTATGCACTAGCCCACCTCTCCATTTCTGGTCGTCTTATATCTTAAACACCTTCCCCTCATACTCTGCAATGCTGGAAGCCCGTTCTCCAAGCCGTTCCCACACAAGACATTGTCACCCTTTTGGACGCACTGTCTCCACTTGCAATGTTCTTCTTCCTCATTTCTCCCTCCTAGTTTTCTTTGCAACTCAGATTGTCTTGCCTTTTACAGAAAGTCTTTCCCAGTCCATCTTAAATGTAGTGCCCTTCTTCTGTTGATTGTTTCCTATTTATCCCATGTAGCTTTTTTTTTGTACATTTGTGTTCACATGTTAATGTTCACACATTAAACTGTAAGTTCCTTTGGACAGAGATTGTCTTTTGTCTTTCTTTGTATCTTCAGAATTTAGCCCAGTGCCTGGCACAAATCAGACACTTAATAAATATTTTTCCACTAAGTATCACTTAAGCATCACTAAAGTCCTGCTCCAAAGCCTCATTGCAGTATAAAGGGACCCTGGGCTAAGAAGATAATGCCAGAACATTATAAGCTCCAAAAAATCTTTGGCAAAATAAAGAAAACAAGTGAATAAACACAAAGGGGGAAAATGATATAAGTTAAAGTGCTATTAATTCAACTAAAAATTAATGTAAAATAAACCAACAATTTTCAAATATTACTAACAAAATCCAGCAAAAGGTGATAGAAGAAATTCCATTCAAACTACAAATGACATGCTCAAGATTTACATAATAAATAAAAACTCTATTTATGAAAATAAAAAACAAATTATTGGAGAAATATTAACTGTTCCTGTTCATGACTGGACAATGCCCACATAATCAAAATATTACCTAAATTAACTATTAACCACTAATGGGTCACTTTATAGAATTGGACAGAACAAAATCGGGGAAAAAAAGGAGCAAAAATCTCGAGGGAAAATACATTTTTTAAAAATAGACTAGAAAGAGGCTTTCAATCTTAACAAATCTCAAACTAGAGTATAAAGCAGTCATCATCTAAGTAAGCCCTTTGGTACTGGATAAAATATAGAAAAACTGCTTAATGGATTAAATAGGCAAAACACTGAGGCAATTAAATTTAGTATCACAGTGTTTGAAAATTCAAGAACATCAACTATGGGGGTTAAGTACTTATCTAACCAAAAGGAAAAAAAAAGTCTCAAAACTGAAAGACAATTGGACAGAAATCAATCAACATCACATCATACACCATAGTAAATTCCAAATGGATATATGACAAACATAAAATGTCATATCAAACAAATTAAAGAAAGGAGGAAATAACTCTGGATAGGGAGAAAAAATAGTACACTAGGAACAAGTGATCAAAGAAGATGAAATGAACAATCCTGATAACATTAAAATTAAATTAAATTTTAAAAAACTCTTGCACGAGCAAAATCAATACAAGTAGAACCAAAGCGTCATTTGTGGCAGGAAAAACTTCCAAACTGATCTTGAAGACACAGCAGGAATACATTTTCAACTGCATAAAAAAACAAACATGAAATTAAAAAAACCCATAATTATACAGAAATTAATTATAAAAAGTTATGTACAGCAAGCCCCCCCCTTTTTTTAAATGCCCTGATCCAAAGATAAAGTAATAACTCACCTTTACGGAGTGCAATACATATACACACATTCCTAATTCTCTTCCACAAACACACAAAGTCCGAACTGAAAACCGCAGTCACCTCCCCCCCAACCTGTGGGCCTCGCTGAATTCGCTCAGTACGACGGTGGGGGAGGGGCGGCCTCCAAGGCGCTGCCCCTCCCCGGGCCTCAGTTCCCTCTTGTGTACGATAGTGGGAGGAGGGGCGGCCCTACACGGTCCTCAGTTGCTCTACGGCCCTCACTTTCCTCCTAGGTGTGACGGGGAAGGGGGGGTTAGGGGACTAGGGGAAGCTTGGGTACCCTCTGTACGCCTCCAAGGTCCTGCCCCTCCCCGAGCTTCAGTTCCTTCCTAAATACGATGGGGGCGGAGGGGAGGGAAGGTAGGAGCGGCCTGGGTGCCCCCCTCTACGCCTCCAAGGCTCTGCCTCAGTTTCCCCATCTATCCACAGATTCCAGCGGACTCCTCACCTTCAAAAGCAAGCTGCTCCGGCTTCAACTCAACCCTGTGAGAGGAGCCCAAACCGCGCCTCAGACCTCGGGAGCAGGGAGAGGATGTCCTCACAAGTGGGAAAGAATGTCCTCACAGGTGAGAGATGAGGACAAGGCGAATCCACGGCTACGGCTGCCCGAGGCACGAGGCGGGAAGGCCAGCACGAGCTCACGCCCGTTCCCTCCTACTGCGCAGGCGTGAAGTGAAAGGGTGGGGGGGGCGGCGAGGAAAATGGCTATGGGGAGAGATGAAAAACATGGGAGAGAAGGGAAGAAAGGAGAGGAAGAGAGAAATAAGAAAAGGAGGGAAGAGATAGAAGAGGAGAAAAGGGGAATAGGAGAGAGGAAGAAGGATGAGGTTGCAGAGACAAGAAAGGGAGCAGAGGAAAAGAAGGGAAAGAGAAGAGAAAGAGGGAAGCATAGGAGGGGGAGGGGAAGGAGAAAGGAAGAGGAGAAGAAGGGACAGAAGGAAATAAAGGGTCTCAATTAAAGCTAGTTAAGGATATACTTCTCATGTGTATTGATTTTTCCCAGTTACATGTAAAACAGTTTTTTACATTTATTTTTAAAACTTTGAGTTCCAGATTCTCTCCCTTCCTCCTTCCCCTTCATTGAGAAGGCACATGTGAAGTTACGCAATACATTATAATATACTTCTAAATACGTAAAATTTCATTTTACACAATCATTAGAATAAGTTTTTGTTTTTGTTTTTGTTTTTTTTTTTTTGTTTAATGTTCTGGTTCTTTTTAAAATGTGGACCTTAAGGGACCTTAGAAATCCCACTCCCTGATTTTTCAGAGGAGGAAACTGAGTCCCAGGGAGTGACAATAACTTGCTCAAGATCACAAAGGCCAGTGGGAAAAGGCAACACTCAAACCCAAGCCCGATGATTATGAAAGCCTTTTGTTCTTTTCACTACCACATACCTCATCTTGTGAGAGATTCGGGGAGTTGTCAGATATTTAAATGCCTGGGACCAAAAAAACCCAAACCAAAACAAAACAACTTGAAAGCAACCACAAAATACAAAATAAAACAAAAGTGCCAAGTAGCCACAATTTAATATATATTCAAAAACTTAATAAACTATAAAATGTTCTTTCTTTTTACTTCTTTCTTCCCTTTCCCTCTACTCTCAAATTCTCTTTCTCTCCTTTCTTTCCTCTCTCTCCTTCCTCCCTCTCATTCTCTAACTCCTTTTTTCCCTCTTTTCCTTTCTCTCCCTTCTTTCTTTCCTCTCTCTCCTCTTCTTATATATATATATATGTGTGTGTGTATAGATGCATATATATTTACATTTATATTTGCATGGATGTTTATTTTTATATGTATATATACATATATGCAGACTGTGACATTAATGTTTCGGAGCAAATCTCAGTTTAGAGATTAGCCATTAATTTAAATTACACATTTCTAAATATTTTCAAAAACAAAAAATTTCCTATCAGCAGGGGAGCTTCTGATAGGACATTGCTTTAAGTTTTACTTGTTATTTGTTTCATTATTGTCTTTGTATTCTTAACACTTAGTACAGGGGCTGACATATAAGTAAGTGCTTAAGAAAACCACCTATTCTTTCTCTTTTTTTTTTTTTTGGTTTTGGTAATTGAAAAAAAATGGTGACCACTAGTCTTTTCATTAAGATGGCTTAATATTGCCATCTGGTGTCCTGATAGAGCTATGCATGGGGATTCTTGACTATTCTAAAAGAATTTTTTTTAATGGATACGGCAGCAAAGGATCTAGATTGATTAATTAGTTCAGTCTGAATAATCAAAAGTAAATTATTTGGATCTGTGACTTTATTAAGTAATAGGTCCTTCTTACTAGAATTTTTTTGAGGATCAAATAAGAATACTGGTAAAATATTCTGAAAATCTTAAAATACTATATAAATGTGAGCTATTATTATCAGTATGCTTAATAGGAGGTCCTTTTCCAGAGTCCATAAAACTAGAAAAACTAACTCGCAAAAGCTAATAAAAATTATAGTTAGCATTTATTTCAAGCTTTAAGGTTTGCAAAATGGTTTATAAATATTCTTAGTTGATTTCCACAACTACTTTAGGAGACAGATGCTATCTCTATTCCCATTTTCAGATGAAGAAACTGAAGCAGTCACTGGTTAAATGGCTTACTCAAGGACACCCAACTACTAAATGTTTGAGACTGGATTTGAACTCAGTTCTTGATTCTAGACCTTGCCTTCTATTCACTTAGCCCAAGAGTTGTCTTGATGTGTCTAGAAATATGAATAGATGGTCGGGTTTTTTTGGGGGGGAGGGGGTTAGCTAAGAAATGCATTTATCAATATCAAAACAAAACAGAATGACAAAAAATGAAAAAGATCTACAAACACCTTTAATAAATTCTTTTTGCCATCAAGGACTATGGAGTTACCACACTTATACTGTAACATTGCAATCCCACAATGTGCTGTATAAGGAAGTAAAAATTTTGCTTCAAAAAGCTAACATGAGAAGTACAGTTGTGTTAAACTAAGTAAACAGGGAGGAAAGAGGCCCATCATAGAGGCCACAAATTGTGAGGAGACTGAGCAATCATTTCTCAGAGTATTTGAAGGGAGAAAAGATACCAAAGGTATGGGGAGAAAATCTTGGAAAATCTTAACAACAAAAAAGTGACCAAGAAAATATCCATAATTACAAAATCATAATCTATTTCCCTAGCAAAAGAGATATTTGTAAAAAGTACTTAGCACTATACTTGGTATATAATAGGTGCTATATAAATGCTTATTCCCTCTCCCATCTCTCCCTATTTTTTTTTTAATGAGAATAATCCACACACAACTTCATGATATGTGTGATCAATGTAACAGAAAAGCCCAGGAAGCCTTTTGCAAACAAAAATCTATACCCAGTCATACCTTTATATGACTGAAAGGCATTACACTGTGTTTATTATTAACAAAAAAACATTAATTTGGTAGAACAAATCATGACTTTATTTTTTTTAATTAATGCTTTTTATTTACAGAAAATATGGGTGATTTTTCTACATTGACCTTTGCAAAAAAAATTTTTTTTGTTCCAAATTTTTCCTCTCCTTCCCCCCACCCCCACCCCTAGATGACAGGTAATCTAATACATGCTAAATTATATGACAAATCCAATATATGTATACATATCTATACAGTTATCTTACTGCACAAGAAAAATCAGATCTAGAAAGAGAAAAAAAAACCAATCTAAGAAGGAAAACAACATGTAAGCAAATATTCACAGAAAGCATTAAAATGTTGTGGTCCACACTCAGTTCCCACAGGCCTCTCTCTGGATGTATATGACTATCTTCATCACTGAACAATAGGAACTGGTTTGAATCACCTCATTGTTGAAGAGAACCATGTCTATCAGAATTGATCATCATACAGTCTTGTTGTTGCCATGTATAATGATCTCTTGGTTCTGCTGATTTCACTCAGTATCAGTTCATACAAGTCTCTCCAGGCCTCTCTGAAATCGTCCTGCTGATCGTTTCTTACAGAACAATAATATTCCATAACATTCATATACCATAATTTATTCAGCCACTCTCCAATTGATGGGCATCCATTCAGTTTCCAGTTCTAGCCACTACAAAAAGGGCTGCCACAAACATTCTTGCACATGTGGGGCCCTTTCCTTCAAGATTTTTTTGGGATATTGGCCCAGCAAAAACATTGCTGGGTCAAAGGGTATTCACAGTTTGATGACTCTTTGAGCATAGTTCCAGATTGCTCTCCAGAATGGTTGGATCCATTCACAGTTCCACCAACAATGTATCAGTGTCCCAGTTTTCCCACATCCCCTCCAATAGTTATCATTATCATTTCCTGTCATCTTAGCCAATCTGGCAGGTGTGTAGTGGCACCTCAGGAGTTGTCTTAATTTGCATTTCTCTGATCAATAATGATTTGGAGCATCTTTTCATGACTAAAATTAGTTTCAATTTCTTCATCTGAAAATTGTCTGTTCATATCTTTTGACGATTTACCAATTGGAAAATGGTTTAAATTCTTTTTTTTTAAATTTTATTTTATTTGCATAACATATGTGTGGGTAATTCTTCAACAATAACCCTTACATAGTTTTCCGTTACAAATTTTTCCCCCCAACTTCCCCACCCCTCCCCTAGATGGCAGGATATCCACTACATGTTAATTATGTTAAAATATTGGCAAATCGAATATATGTATACATATTTCCAAACTTATCATTGTTGTGCAAGAAAAATCTTATCTACACAAACGATATATCAGATAAAGGAAACACAATGTAAGCAAA
>JAJPUD010002105.1:221422-265119 GCA_023553655.1 Myrmecobius fasciatus | reverse complement strand
GTGGCAGCCCTTTTTGTAGTGGCAAGAAACTGGAAATTGAAAAGATGTCCATCAATTGGAGAATGGCTGAATAAATTATGGTATATGAATGTTATGGAATATTATTGTTCTGTAAGAAATGACCAACAGGAGCATTTCAGAGAGGATTGGAGAGACTTGCATGAACTGATGCTGAGTGAAATCAGCAGAACCAGGAGAACATTATACACAGCAACAAGACTATATGATGATCAATTTTGATGGACATTGTTCTCTTCAACAATGATGTGATTCAAACCAGTTGTGCTGCGATGAAGATAGTCATATACATCCAGAGAAAGGCCTGTGGGAACTGAGAGTGAACCACAACACAGCATTTTAATGCTTTCTGTGAATATTTCCATGCATTCTGTTTTCCTTCTTAGGTTGTTTTTTTTCTTCTTCTCTTTCTAGATCTGATGTTTCTTGTGCAGTAAGATAACTGTGTAGATATGTATACATGTATTATATTTGTCATATAATTTATCCTATCTAGCATGTATTGGATTACCTGTCATCTAGGGGTGGGGGGTAGGGGGAAGGAAAGGAAAAGTTTGGGAAAAAAAAAGTTTTTTTGCAAAGGTCAATGTTGAAAGGTCACTCATATGTTTTGCAAATAAAAAGCTTTATAAAAAAAAACACTAGTAAAGAAACAACTTTACATAATAAATAGCATTGAACTTAGTATAAAATCTTTGAGATCTCAGCAAAGTGCCTGACACACAGTAGGCACTTAATAAATACTTATTGACTGACTTGGAGTTAAGAAAGCTCAGATTCAAATCCTGCTTCAAACACTTATTATCCATGTGACTTTGGGCAAATCTTTTAATGTCCATCAACCTTCATTTCTCCATCTTTAAAATAATAACAATAGCTAACATTTACATAACACTAAATTTGGACCTGGCACTGTGCTAAGTACCTTACAAATGTTATATCAGTTGATCCTCAACACAACCCTGGGAAGTAGGTGCTATTATTATCTTCATTTAACAGAAAAGGAAACTGAGGCAAACAGATAAAAATAATTTGCCTAGAATCACACAATTATTAAGTATCTGAGTTTACATTTGAACTTGGGTCTTTTTGAGGGTGCGATCCACTGTACCATCTAACTGTCTAAATCAGTACTTGTCTCACAGAATTGGTGAGGATCATAGAAGAGAACATACATAGAAGAATTTGCAAACCTGAAATGGTAGTATAAATGTAGTTATCATTAGCTTTTACTTGTTTAAAGTATAACAAAGATACATATAATAGAATGGACTACATCTCCCTCATCAGTTTAGCTCTGAAAATCTCTTCTAGATTGGAAAACTATACTTCTTCGACCATCCCCACTACTAATAAAGGCTAGATTGGGATAAAGGAAGCCTCTTTGCTTGTTCAGAAATGAATTTGTGCAAGAGGGAAGAACTGAAATGAGTATTTCACAGTTTGAATGCTAAAGACATTTACAAATATAGTGATAAATGTGATTATTTCTGAAAAGACCACTAGCTGGCACTGGTGGCCCATAGGGTAGAAATTAAACATGATGAAATCATATTGGATATTCAGTCACTGTAAGTGGATTTTAAATGCTGTTGGTGAGGAGTAAATGCTAGAGGTAAAAGGAGATGAGACAAGAAACAGCTTGAGGGTGGGCATAAGGACACCTAGATTTTAGTCCCTGTTCATGTTCCTCATCTCTAAAGGATTGCATTAGATTCAATGATCTCCAACTCCCCTTTCTACTCCTAACATTTCTTAATTCTACAAGAGACAGAATCATTAAGGTGAATTTTCATTGTTTTAAAAAAACATTACAATGTACAAATTGCCACTTGCCATTCTTGTATGAAAATGTAGTACTTTTAACTTTAGCAATCTCGAGTTGGGAAAATTTTAGTGTTCTGAATTCGCCCTGGAAAAGGGATGGAGAAATAGATAAAAGACCTTTTCTCCAGGCATCTGGCCCCAGAGCACTGTGATCCCCAAGAAATGTGTGTTTATGACATTAAGGGTGAAAAACATGGAGATGGAGGAATACCTCATGTGACTCTGAGGACCATGAGAAAGAAGGGAAACTTTCAGGAAAGAGCAATGGCAATAAAAGTGGTTGGAATTGACACGGAACAAGGGCCAGTTGAGAAACAGTATTCTATGAAAGACCTAAGCATCCATTAGAGATGGATTGTTGATACTGAATGATGGCTTATAAAGGGGCAGATATGGATAAAGACCAAGATGTATGCTGATACTCTCCTGGTTATGGAGGAAACCTGCTCTTTCCACCCCAGACTGAGGGTGATCTCTTTTATTTCCTGTCTCTTTAAGTATCTGGGGTCATGGAGAACTGAAGCCATCTACAGAACCTGACTCATTGGGGACTATGGAGAACTCCATTCATGCATATGCAGAAACGGCATGCAGAGAGAATAGACCAATGATAGTATAAAGGCTCGGGACTAAGAAGTGGTAATAGGTTTTTATAGGAGAGCTAAGGCTATCTGTTCAGTCCTTTCAGGGGTAATGGAGCCAGTCAATGCCCACTGGTAAAGTATATAGTATGCTTGCATATGATCCCCTTAATGTTTCCATATTAGAATGTAAACTCCTGGAAAGTAGGGATTGTTTTGTTTTCTTCTTCTTGTATCCCCAGCACTTAGTTAGATGCCTGACATATAACAGGCACTTAATAAATGCCCTTGCCTTCCCTTCCCTCCCTCCTCCCTATTCTTACACCATGCAACTTTATCATGGATGTGCTATTCACTTACACAAGGTCTATATATCTGAGACAATTTATCTATAATAACCCTATATGTAATTTAAGATATTAAACAACATATATCTACAGTCTGAACATATGCATATATCTAATGTAATTTATATATATATGTATAATATATATATATATTATAATGTAATTTTTTAAAACTGGGAACAGTGTAGGAAGCTATTTGACATAATGGGGATATCAGCAGTCAAGTCTTTCTAATATGGGATCTATGAATTTAAAAAATTTTTTGATGATGGTACTTTAAAAGGATTGGTTTCCTTCCCATTTATGTCTTTAGTCCATAGGCTGCCAGGACACTAAAAAGTTAAGAACCTCCAGCCTAAAAGGAACTGGAAAATGAGTAGATGCTCATCAATTGAGGAATGGCTGATTAAGTTATAATATGTGAATGTAATGGAATATTATTGTTCTGTAAGAAATAATCAGCAGACTGATTTCCAAAAAGCCTGGAAAGACTTATGCAAATTGATGCTGAGTGAAAGTGAGCAGAACTCAAAGACTTTTAAAAATGAATGTTGAAAATTATCTTTACACATAATAGGAAAAAAAGATACTACTGACTTAATTCAGAAGAAAAAAGCCAGGTTCAAATCCCATCTTTCAATATACTTGTGTGACCTTAAATAAGTTAGAACTTCATCTATCAAAAAAAAAAAATTAGGGATTTGCACTGAATGTGGTGTTGAAGGCTCCTTCTAGTACTGCATCTATAATTTTATCCTCTGGGTAAACAATGGAAAAGCCCTATTTCATTTAGGTGGTAGAAAGGACATTTTCCCAGTACCTGGCCCCAGATGTCACCTGACAAAATACGAGAACATTAATTCCCATAAACTATCTGTTCTTGGAAAGTGATTCTTTAGGAGGTGAGAGAGAGGAATGGAGCTTACATTCTAATATGGAAGATGAAACATCAAAGGGGTGATTTGCAAGCATATACTTCTTATTAGGTCACATAATATATACTCTACCAGTGGCCAAAGGCCATCAGGGCCTTTCTGAGACTGATCAATGGCAAGTCTTTTTTTTTTTTTTTAATATTATTTGGAGCTGAGATGAAGGAACGAACCATTCTGACCCTTGAAAAATTGGACCACTATAACTGCACACTATTCACTGGCATGGCAGTGACAGAAGCCAGTTAGACAAAACTCGGTCCCTCCTTCAAGGCAGACCAAGTCTGGACCCAGCTAGGAACACAGACAAGCCACTGAGAGTTTGCCTTTGTCTTGTTCCCCTTCTGGAGATAGGAATCCTGGAGGAGCTTATTTCCAAAAGTGCTTAAGGGTAGAAGGAGGCAGTAAGAGGGGAAAGACTGAGGCTGGACCCACTTGGGGAACATGTGTTGGTATTATTTGTTTTTTATTGTGTTATACTGGTTTTAAATCCACCCTACCATTCCTGGAAGGACCAACAGAATCAAATGAGATCCTAAATAAAGCACTAAAAGCAGCTTAGGGAACACCACAATGCATAGGGTATTTCTCCCCAAGTTCAAATCCAGCCTCAGACACCTAGCTGTCTGATCTTGGGCAAGTCACTTAATCTTGTCTGCCTCAGTTTCCTCATGCGCAAAATGAGCTGGAGAAGGAAATGGCAAACTACTCCAGTATCTTTGCTAAGAAAATCTCAAACAGGGTCACTAAGTCAGGTAGAATTGAAACAACTGGACAACATATAACACTATAACTGTATGAATTCTATTGTTGTCAGTCAATTGATCTATGACTCCCCTTATCATCTTAGTGATTTCTTAAACCAAAATACCCCTCCTTGGCTCTCCTGGATGTGTTGTTTTCAGCTATTAGAGTATAAACTCCTTGAGATTAGTTATTGTCTTGCTTTTTCTTGTGACTTCAGTGCTGAGCTCAGTATTTTAAAATAATTACTCGTTCATTTTTTTTCAATGCTTTTTTGTTTTGTATTTTTGCCTGAACCTGATAGCAAGGTGAGAAACTAAACATTTAGACTTGAATTGGCTCTATCTGTTCCCAGTTTCAAACTAAATGGAGACCAAATGAATTAGGAGAATAACCATTAAAAATTATAATACCTTGAACCCAAATCCAAGGTTTATAATTGGTGGAAGCCATAGATTAAAGCTTAAAGTCACCTTACTGATTCAATGTTGAATTCACTTCATCTCAGTCTTGTGATAAGTAGGGGAGATGCATGAGGGCACCAAATATGAACAGGCACTCAATAAATGCTGAATTTCCTGTGAGCTCACTAAAATCAAGGGTTGTCAGATTAAACCTAAACACCTGGCAGCATCACGAGTCACATTTATAAAACGAATGAAGTAGAACTTAAAAGGCTTTTGCTTACCTGGTCCCTTTGATAAGATTGCAATCTATTTAAAATTTAAAATATTGCCTCCACTGTTGCAGACTCAGCTCCATTGTTGCCTCACCTTTTGCAATTCTCATCCAGCCCTCCCATAAATCCTCCAAAGGATCTAACAAATGCATCAAAGGTCCAATCCCTTCGATTTGGTTGCCAGCTGCTACAATCGCCCTTCCAGCACCTCTCTGCTAAGACTGTTGCCCTTTCCTCTTCTGCCCTCCCTCTTCAGATGTCAAGGGTATCTCCCCTCTGCTTCCTTTTTATACTTTTTGTTTTGAAGAAAAATGTGCTCGGTGGAAGATACTGCATCTCTGGTCCCCATCTCCAAGGCCATTTGTGCTCTCTCCCACCCTTCCAATCCCTGCCTATACCCTGGCTACAAGGGACAGTTCCCCCTGCTTCTTGGTAGGTGTTCCCTATCACTCAGAGGCTTCTTTCACATTCACACCATCTAACTCTACCTTTTTGGCCAAATGAATGAACCAAGCAGTACATATTATATATAAGCACTGGGATATAAACCATTCTGCCTTCAGGGAAGAAGTCACAAATACTGTAATCAACACTTCCTTTCTAGATGGAAGGAGAAGGAGGTAGAGAAATAATGGTACTTCAGGGGCCAAGAGTGGAGCAGGGAGACACGCCATATTTATTTGGGTTGAACTAGATGAGAGCTTTCACCAATCAGTAGACAAGGGCTCCAGGACAGAAGCTGAATTCTCATTTCTATCATCCTCTATGTGATTCTCCTACTTTTCAAGGATTTAGAACTTGGTTCAAATGAGATGATTCAAACAGTTCCAATTGTTCAGTAATGAGGAAAGCCATATACACCCAGAGAGAGGCCTGTGGGATCTGAGAGTGGACCACAACATAGCATTTTCGCTCTTTGTTGATGTTCGCTTGCATTTTGTTTTCCTTCTCAGGTTTGTTTTTTTTTTTTTTTTCTTTCTAGATCCAATTTTTCTTGTGCAGCAAGATAACTGTATAAATATGCATACATATTAAAAAACAACAACAATAAAAAAAAAAAAATCTTGGTTCAATCTTCCCTCTTTACCCCAAACAACTATCCTGGGGTTGAGCTCCACTTCTCCAAGTGAAAAGTTAAAGTTAAATAATCCACTATTCTGCTGAGAACCACCTCCCCCCAAGTACCCGTAACAATAAACCTTTAAGGTTTACAAAGCACTTTAGAAAAAATTATTTTAAATCTGTGGAGAAGGGAGGAATTTGTGTTCAAAGAAAAACTAGAGAACATTATGAAATGCAAAACTCTTTAGATTCTAGCTGTTACCAAATACACACAGCAAATCCTCAAGTAATGTTCATTAAAAGGAATTGAACTGAATTCAGAGTCCCAAGAATATGTCTAACTATATATGAAGGTAGAAAACTCAGCTCAATTTCCTAGTCCTAAATTTTCTCCTCTATAAAATGTTGTGATTGGGTACCCATCAGTTGGAGAATGGCTGAATAAGTTACAGTTTAAGAATATAATGGGATATTGTTTTATAAGAAATGATAAAGAGACAGATTTCAGAAGGCTGCAAAAACTTATATGAACTGATGCTTAGTGAGGTGAGCAGAACCAAGCGAACACTGCATACTGCAAAAATAAGATTATATGATGATCAGCTGTGATGGACTTAGCTCTTTTCAACAATGCAGTGATTCAAGGCAATTCCAATAAGCTTAGGATAGAAAATGTCATCCGAATCTAAAAACAGAACTATGGAGATTGAATATGGATCAAAGCATATAGTATTTTCATCACCTTTTTGGTTGTCCTTTTTCCTTTTTGAACTGGTTTTTCTTGTACAATATGATTTAACCTATATCAGACTGCTTACCATCTTGGGGAGAAACTAAGAGAGGGAGAAAAATTTGGAACAAAAATGAATGCTGAAAACTATCTTTACAAGTATTTGGAAAAAATAAAATATTATTAAAGAATTTTAAAAAGACACATTAATATTTTTAAAGAAATAAAATATTATTTTTAAAGAAATAAATTAGAAGGAAACAACTCATCCATCATAAAGACAGGAAAAAAAATCTCACTTTATTTTCATTAATCCTGGGAAGATAGGCTATTATTATTCTCATTTACAAATGAGAAAACTGAGGCTGAGAGGTAAAGCAATTTGCTTAGGATCACACAGCCTAGCTAGAGGAAGGATTCAAAGTGAAGTCTTTCTTTTTTTTTTTTTTTTTTGGCTTTTTGCTGAGGCAATTGAGGCTAAGTGACTTGCCTAGGGTCACACAGCTAGGGAATGTTAAGTTAAATCTGAGACCAAATTTGAACTCAGGTCCTCCTGACTTCAGGGCTGGTGCTCTATCCACTGCGCCACCTAGCTGCCCCAATGTGAAGCCGTTCTAACTTTTTAACATCCAACATTCTATCCACCATGCCCATAGGAAACAAATTTGCCAATAAAGCTGTTTGCTAATAGACTTATTGCCGCCCCTCTCCCCCCAAAAAAGGAAATAAAATTTAAGGACCTTGTTCATTTTGTTTTTCTGAAAGCTATCAAGTTTGGTAGCATCAACTGTACATCAAACACCTGACTACAGGCCTGGAGAATAGCTGGCAGTGCTGCTTTATTTTATGATCCTAGGACTGGGATTTAGGACTAGGCCAGAACCTCACAGATGGCTTCACAAGGTAGCCAAGAGAGAAACACAAAAATGATACTTTTTGCAACAGGCTGGATGCAGCAACTTGCTGCCACAAGCAACCAAAGGCAGGAAAATGAATCCTGATTTGAGATTATGGAGAGCATCTTTATCAACAATACTGGCAAATGGCAGGGAATTGCCCCAGATTATGCCTCCATCTGGCAGAGAAGAATTTAAATACACAGGATGGCTCTATTTCAACAAGCATCAATCAGCCTTTAATGTGGAAAGGGTATAGCAGAGAACAAGGACTAAATGATCTTTTAGGGACACGTATGAATAAAAGAAAAGTGCTGTTTTCAAACATGTGGGACATAATTTACATTGTAGTTTCATGTATATATGGAGTAAAATTTCTTTGATGATTTCAAGTTGCTGAGGATCATCTAAGTTAGTGGAATGTTTAAACTATAAAGGGTAAAAAAAGGCCGATTGAACATTTATAATTATAACTAAACTAGTCAAGTGTTGCTGGGTAAAGCTTCTTGAGAATCAGTGTTTGCAAAGTACTTTGATGAGAAATTTATTTTCCTTGCAATCTTGATCAAACAGTAATTAGTCCAGTTGAACCTTTCTTTAAAATACAACCAGGTACAAAGTAAAACCTGTTCAGTCCTGTTTCAGTTATTATGAATTTTGAATCCACATATTTATCTTGACATGCAAATGCCATGATTTAATAAAGAGCCAAGCAAGTGTATCTATAAGAAGAGCTTTTAATTCTAAAACCTGAAGCATGACCAAAAGTCTAGGGAATTATGGGGATATTGAGAATGGTGTGGTGGAAAACCAAACCAAAACACTCTCATGTTCCTCTCCTCCCAACTACCCACAAAAGTGAAAGATGTTGATAATTTCTAGTTCAGACCTCTATTCCCGGGTCAGATTTCTCCCACGCCATTTTCCAAAACAAATGATTATAATTTATTATTATCATTATACCAAGTATCTATTAAGCCTCTATTTATGCATATACGAGAGGCTCCTAGGGCTGAAAGAACTATAGAATTATAGAAACCAGAATTCAAATACTAGTTCTTCCATTTATCAGATGTATGAACTTGAGCAAGACACTTCAAAGCTTTCAAAGGGTCATCTTCCAAATCTGTAAACTGGGAGTTTTTAATGTATGTACTAAGTTACTTAAATTAGAATGGTATCAAACCTGTTGTCAATAGGAATATTTCATTCTTGTTGCTTACATTTCCAAAGCCCAGTAACAATACCTGGAGAACAGTAGTATACTTGAGATACACTTGCTGACATGGCTAATATGGCAATATGTTTGGCATCATGACTTTGCACATATAATGGCTATCATATTGCTTGCCTTCTCAATAGGGGCATGGGAGATGTTATGGAAGGACTGAAAAAAGGGAGAAAAACAATAAATGTTAAACAAGTATTAAGTCTAAAACACATTAGAACCTAAAATGTGTGTGTGCGTGTTTTTTTAAATTACATATATATATACATATATATTTACTAACTGGCAGAAAGCCTCAAAGTATTTATGTAAAAGTATGTAAATGAAAACTATTCATCCTCCAGAAATCTTGGCTAGCATTTCTCTTCTAGAACATAACGATCTTCCCTTTTACTCCTCACGAGCATTTTCTCTCTCTCCTTTTGATAAATATATTTGTTTAAATAGTGCTGAATATTCAATGACAATGAATTAGTCCAGAAAAACTTCATTTAGTTTCTGCTAAAATGTAAGGAGGAAAAGTATCAGACAAGTGACTTTTTTCAAGTGAGCCTTTTAACCACACAGTGATAGCACAAACACATTCTGTACATTTCAAATTACACAATTATTACAAAATGATTAATGTGATTTTTGAAAGAATACTGCTGTGACTGTGATTTAAAGTACATGTCAGAAATGTCAACCTGAAAAGATTTCTTTTCCTCCCCAAGTCTTCTGTAGTCTATCGAGGTCATAACATGACGCAGTGTGAGAGCGTACTCAAACTTAGAAAATGCTCTCAATATGTGGCCCTAGGTACCACCTGCTATAGTGTTAAAGAACAGTATCACTAATTTCTACAATGAGGCACTTTTGTTTGTGTTTTGCACTGTTTCCACACCACCAGCAGGCTTGGTCAAAAGCCCATTGGGCATAGGCCTCCGGGCCCAGACCAGGGATTTCAGAAGTCAGCTGCCGAGATCTTCCAAGGTCAAACTGCACTAACTTTCTTCAAATCCAAACTTTTTTTTTTGATCCTCCCAATATGAGACTGTGTTTAAGTAATGCATTCACCAATAGGTTTCGGCATCACAGTTCAGACACAAGGACAGCTAAAAAAGTTAATTTGGTTGTTACTTATTTAAAAACGGAAAATAAAAAAAGCATCCCAGCAAGAGAACAGCAGAATGCTTTGGAATGCTAAGGCTGAGGACGGCCTCTCAGTAACTGTTCGCTCCTTGGCCTGGGATTCCAATATTCAATTGACTTGGCAACGTGCACTGCGATAAAGGCAGCTGTCTCTTTCAGTAACCCTTTTGATAAAAAGGATAACATGTCCGTGAGCTAATGCTTCCAAAGTGAAATTCCAGCGGAGGGTCGCCCAACACACCTAGTATTTTTCAGCGTGTCTGTTAAACAACTTGGCCGGTCTGCGAGTCCATTCTGTGTCCACAGCTTGTCATCTTTGAGGATGTTACTCTTCATTTGTCAGACCTGGACCTTGAGGCATCACATCACAAAGAAACTGTTCTCATCAAGTGAACACAATGGTGGCTCTTGTGTCACCTCCTATACGCCAAGACGTTCAGTACCAGCTTCTTTGTGGATCCTCCTTCTGGGAAAAATCTTCCGTTTGAGAACAATTAACTAAATAGTAAAAAGAAGGCAGAATACAGCTCTTATTTGTCCATAACAGGACTAAAAATACAGCAAGCAACAGCAGGCATGGCAGCATCAACTGTACATCAAACTCAACCTACTACGTATATTTTTAATTGTGTCAATCCTGAGAATGTAGCATGTAGAATTTACAAAAGCCTACCGCAAATCCGTACAGCAATAAGAAATTTAAAGAAGTGTAGCATGTGAGCTTTGGACTGGTTTTTTAATTTAATAAAATTTATCCATGAAGCACAATTCCTTCAAGTCCATGCACAGCCATGTTAAGAAGTACACTTTTTTAAAGAGACGGCTGACTGTTAGATAAAAGTAAAAGACTAACATATTTATTCAATAAATGCACTGTCTAAAAATGCACGAGATTGTCATCTGCTTAAAAGATTTGGAGAACTTATTATATATAGTGAGGGAATAATAATCAATTTATATTGTTTATACAGGCATTTATCTAAAGAGGGTGTACATATCTAACATTACATATAAAAATGTGTCTTACAAAATGTAATGGC
The DNA here is from genome assembly GCA_023553655.1 of Myrmecobius fasciatus. NCBI lineage: Eukaryota > Metazoa > Chordata > Mammalia > Dasyuromorphia > Myrmecobiidae > Myrmecobius > Myrmecobius fasciatus. The sequence goes on along the minus strand of JAJPUD010002105.1, from coordinate 253,904 downwards.
ATCAGGTGACATAAAAACTAGTGATAGAAATGGAGCTATTGAAATAGTGAAGAAAAACAATCAGATATCTCTTAGGATTATACAGATGTTCAAATATACCTCTTATTTGAGAATGTTAATAAAGTCACCAAAGGTCACTTGTTGAATCTTCAGGTCAAAAATATTACAGGCAATAAGCTTTGAGGATAATTAAATTAAAGGAGTACACTGTTTGATGACATATATCTAAATATCATATATGTAAATGTTGTTAAAAGTTTTAGGATATTATAGATTATACATTTATATAACTTTCTTCCAATTATCAGATGTTAGTGTACCAATAAATAGGGTCTGATATTTAGCTAACGCTCACAAAACTTACCTGCTCAGCAAAAAATGAGAATACGGTAAACATGATCAATGTTACAAGTACACAATGGGTCCAAAATTTTAATTTATCTCTATATGCCCTCCTGCAAAGAGAAAGAAGAAAACAATTATGTACTTTCATATATGCTTATCCCTACCAATATTTAGATTGTGGTCGATTATCATTCTTTAAATAGAATAAGTGAATATGGGAAGGATATATGGTTTCAAGAGTACAGAGAACTGGGGCAGCTAGATGGCATAGTGGATAGAGCACCAGCCCTGAAGTCAGGAGGACCTGAGTTCAAATGTGGTCTCAAACACTTAACACTTCCTAGCTGTGTGACCCTGGGCAAGTCACTTCTGATATGAAAAATCCCTCCACCAATGCAGGCAGCAATCTGTCATTAACCTCTCTGAACAGCCCTGGGAGTAGCCTGAGATGTGCAAAAGGGAAATGTCTTGTCTAGGGGCACAGAATGTCAGAGATATGATCTATACTTAGATTTTCTTGATGCTAAGTCCTTATGCTATCATGCTACAAGTCCTAAGCTATTATACTATTTATTAGACAATGCTACCACTATAAAATAGATAATGACTTCAAAATTAAAATCATTATTTGCACATCTGCCTTTGAAGGCATTTTCTTCAAAATTTAAAGATAATCTCACAAAGCAAACATTAATTCTCTCCTCCCCATGTCAAATACTATTATTTTCCTTTTGTGAAAGAAATCACTCAAAGGAAAAAATTTAAAGTATATGAAACTCTCAAATCTGACCACAGTAAGTTTTTCTATGAAACTTATTTATTTTTACCAATATACCAACTAATCATGTCTCCCCTCATGCTTTAATCATTTTTTCCCTAGATGGCAAGCACTTATCTAAATGAAAAGCATATCAACAGTTAGCAGTGTTTTGCTGGAGGGGAAACCTGGAAAGTATCTCATAGTTCTACTTCTCTGAATGGAGAGGAAGCAAAAATGCTCTTAACCCAATTCTTTAAATTTCAAGAAGGAAGGAAAGGAGGGAGGGAAGGAGAGAGCACTATGACCTACAACTTCCTCTTCTATTAAGAAGGAAATATTTGGATGTTGATAACGCTCTTTTAGAATGTCATCAGCAATCCATAAAAGTGTAACGAATAAGAGGTGGGGGCCAATGTACCACTCCCCTTCCTCTGAAGTTTTCCCTCCTAGGTAGTTGATCTTAGTGAAGTCCATGTTTGCTGACTCCACTTCCTCTTTTCCAGGTCTAAGGCCACTGCCCTTGGCCTTCGGCTTCTCTCTTTAAATCCATCCACTCTCTGAAGAACTCACTGACTGATGCTCTTGGCTTCCCTGAAGCCGATCTCTGTGCAGATAACTGTCTACAGAACTAATCTAAAATCAAACATTATTTTCTCTCCCAAATCTGCTTCCGAAATGCCTTCCTCATTTATCTTCTTCTGAACTTAACAAACACCCAGAATGAGCATTTCCACATACAAGGGAGACCACAAAAGAGAGTGCGTGTGAAACTGTGACTCCCAATTTCATACTGCATGTATTTAAAAAGTCAATAATAAATGCATTGGAATTGCAATACATTCTTTTCAAAACCATTCTGCTTATCTGGAATAAACATTCCTTATTTCTGTTGCTAAGACTCAAAATCTCATTTTTTATCTTTCCTTTTTTTTGAGTCTCAAAAGTCCACCAATTCTTTTCATCCTCATCCATTCCTGCCTTTTCCATTGCCTTAGTTTAAGCCTTAATCACGTCATATTTGAATTAGTTCAACAACTTTTTGTCTCTTGCCTTTTCTCTTTAATCCACCTTGCTGACAGCAACTGACTACATTAATCTTCCTAAAATAACAATTTTTGAAGTATTAATCCACTGCCCATGTACCAATCTGAACAGTTCCCCAAAGTACAGTAATTGCTAACACTTATGGAGCACTTGAAAGTTTACAAAGTGTTTTCTTTACATATAGTATTTCATTTGTAAATGGGATAAAGTCTAAATTCTTTAGGTTAGCATACCAAGTCCTCCACAATGAGGCCCCAATTTACTTTTTAAAAATCTCATCTTCCAATATTACCCAATGGCTCAAATCTGGTTATCTACCCATCCTTTTTTATCCATTTATCTGTCCATGTACATATACACACACACACACACACACACACACAGAGTCACTATCTCAATCTATCACTTTTTCAGTCTCTCTCTTTCTCTATCCCAGAAAAACTTCTCTCATTTCCATCTTAATATCCTTACTGATATAGTTTTCCATCTTCCTTTCATCTCAAACAACTCTTGAATGCTAGAGGATGAGATTCACTCATCCACTCCCCTCACTTTACAGATGAGGAGACTGAGTTCAAGAGGCTGGAGTTTCTCCCAAGGATAGAGTCAACTGACTTGCAGAACCTAGTCCAGAATTCTTGCCATTATATTGTCTAAGCACTTATGCTATGCCACCTTAACACCTTTTTAGGACTGATTCTCACCCTTACAACAACCTACCATTCCTGAAGGCACACTTTATACTTCTTTGGATCCTACAGGGCACTTGGAATGCATATGATAAGTGCTCTATAAACGTGTTTCAAGGCTAAATTAAGGAATAATTTTTTTTTAATTTTGTTTTTATTTCTTTAAGGAACATTCTGTAATTGAATCTTAAGTATTGAGTAGGCTTTGGTGGAATGATTCCTCCCTAAAATTTTACAAATAAACCATCCCTCCAAAGCAATGCCAATAAACTTTGGAAAGAAAACACCATCTGTATCCAGAAAAAGAACCATAAAGATTGAATGTAAATCAACACATACTATATTCACTTCTTTCTTGTTTAATTTTTCCCTCCTCTCCCATGGTTTTTCCCTTTTGTTCTGATTTTTCTCTCCCAATGTGATTCATAAAGCAATGTGTTCCCAATAAATAAATATTGGGGGTGGGAGGGAGAGAATAGTGGGGAAAAAACCCAAAACATCCTATCATCAGCATAAAGGGATAGTTTTATCTCCTCTTTGCCCATCTTTATACCTTGAAATTCTATCTTTTATCTTAGTTCTATTGCTAGCATTTCTAGAATTATATCAAATATTATCAGAGAGAGTAGGCTTTATATTCTCAGATAAGTGGTAAATTTCTAATGTATTCTCCTTTTTGTATTTTAATCCCAGATCCAGAAAATTAAATGCTCTTCTTAATTTTTATCTTAATCTTTTATACATTTGCCATCTATACCTTTCTTTTCTGAAGCTCCTTGCTTTTTATATTAAAATGTCTTTATATTGTAGGGGCATAAATGTTATAAATGAATATTCCGAGAAAGAAAAGCAATAACATATGCTCTGTGATTACTGTTGATCAATTTATAATCATGACATGACAAAAGAACTTACCATTCCTGGAGCTCATGCATATGGAGGAAACGGTTCCGATATTCCCGTGGTAGCTCAAACTGGGATGGCTGGGGAAACATGGACTCATAAAAATCTCTTAGCACTGCTTTTACTGTCTGTGCATCTTTATGATTGTGATCAATATTGTCATTCAGGCAAACAAATTTTCTGAAAGAACAAGCATCTGTTGTTATTTTTGTTATACCTTCAAAAGTTAAAGAAAAGACTCAATCATTACATTTTGAAATTAATGAGAATCAGTGCAAAGGAATGAAAGTAATCATTTGTGAATCTCTTCCTAATAAATAATCTATGCAAAAGATGACATGTTTTATTGAATAGAGGGTAATATTTCTAAAAATCTTTTAAGAAAGAAGATACAATTCCAATAGACTTGGGATGGAAAATGCCATTTGCAACCAGAGAGAGAATGTGGATCAAAGCAAAGTATTTTTAATTTTTTTAATTGTTTGTTTTCTTCTCTCTTGTGTTTTTTTTTTTCTCTTTTGGTTTGACTTTTCTTGTACAACATGACAAATGTGAAAATATGTTTACAAGAACTGCACATATTTAACCTATATCAGATTGCTTACTGCCTTGAGGAGGGAAAAAGTAAGAGAGAAGAAAAATTTTGGAATACAAAGTCTTACAAAAGTCCCCCATAGAATATTCAGCCAGGAACTATACTTGTTCTTTGTTCAAACTCTTTGAAATTCATATTCTAAATAAAGGATAAATATCAGTTTACGCCTGTCCATCCCTGTACCTGACAAACCTCTTATAAGAGGAAAGGGCTACTTTCTCCCATTCTCAATGTTTTGACCTCATTGGAATCAGGTGTGGATTAAAGAGTTCAAACTATCTCGTTTTCTCTCTTTTGATGAATAAAATGATTCAATAAGTCAAGTTAAGAATTTAAGTGTTCTCTTTTTTAACAGACCTAAGACTTTAGGAAATACCTGAGTAGGGAATTGGAATTCTATGTCAGCTCCCCCCCTTCAAAAACCTACCCTGTTCCCTAGAACTTGCATTATTAAATAGAAAATCCTCTGAAATTCAAAGCCCTTCATAACCTGTCCCACCTTCCTACCTTTCCAGTCTTCTTTCAACTTATAACCCTCCCTGATTTAGTTTGTGATCCAGAAACACCAATCTGCTTTTCTAGTCCTTAAACAAAATAGTCCATCAACAAATACTGCCTGCCATGCAGACAGCTTTCCTCCCCCAACTCTACTTGGCTATCTTCAGGTCCCAATTAATATCCCACCTAAAAGTTTTTCTTCCTCTCACTCCAAACTGAATTTTAATGCTTCACTGCTGAAACTTTTTTTAAATTATTCAAAGTGAGTTATAGGTAAAGAACATTAATCAAACATATCTAAAAGCTATTATTAGATATACTCCAAATACAGTTTAAGCCTCTACATCCCTATGCCTATCACAAACTACAAGAGTTCAACACTACTCCAGAACTTTTATAGATTGTATCTAGAATACTATGATTATCCATTTTAAATTACTACTAATCTTAAGCAAATGTAGGCAGTTCCTGCTTGCCAACTTAACTTGAGTTTGGAATTTAAGGCAGGTAGAATAAACACAAACAAAAGATAGCATTGTGGCTTCTGGTCATACCCAGGTAACTTACCATCGATTAAAACAAAGTGTTTAAAAATTGGGGACAATACTTTTCTCTAAGACTCATACAATTTTTGAGCACAGGACTGGTTAATGCAGTATTCTAAATGTATTCAAAACATATGTTTCACTTCTTAGGTATCTGAATTGCTCAAAGGTCTAAAAGAGTTATGAGGTACCTGAACTTTGCTCTTTTCTTCTAAATATTTATCCAAAGAGAATTTTCTGACTTGAGAGTCCCAACAACACACAATGGATTCAGTTCTGAGGGCATACTTATTAACGTGAGGCACTCTTGAGGCTTATTTTATTTGTTTGGTTTTATTTGTTTTGATGTATGCTTGACTATGGCTATTTTCTTCTGGCACTGTGAATTGTGAATTAATATTGCATATCTGACTTAACTGGAGGCCAGAATTGTTTGTGGAACAAAGGAATGAGCCTTTAAGACCTGACCCCAAACTACCTTTCTGGACTCACTAGATGTTCCTCTAATATTTTGGCATTTGTGTTTTCTCCCCTTTCCACACTCTTGCACGGAAGGCTCCCTCCCTAGAATCTACTTCCTGCCCAGCTCAATTTCACAGAATCTTTCCTTTCCTTCAGACGAAGCTTACATTCTATGTTCTACATGAAGCCTACTTGATCTCCTAAATCACTGGTGCCTTTTCCCTAACCAACTAAAAGCCATGTTTATTCACTTATTCAGTATATATGTGGATATATTCTTGACCTCCCAACACCAATTCCCCATTAGAAGTAAGCTCTCTGCGATTAGGGCCTGTTTCATTCATGTTATCTCCAATACCAAGCACCATGTCTGCCATGCGGTATGGTTTGATTGATTCTAGTATCTTAACCCTTGCTCCAGAAATCTAAATATCCTTCTGCTTGATTTTTACCTTTTACCTTTTGTACATACTGTCTTTCTTTTCTGAAGCTTCTTCTTTCATGTTAGTAGCAATTGATAGCTATGTAGATTCTTTCCCCAAAGTCCATTTTTTCATCTAATACTCCATATTCTCTAAGCAACACTTTATAGGTTTCCAGGAAAATACTGTACACAGTAAGAGCAAGATTATGTAATAATCAACTATGATAGACCTAAGTCTCTTCTCTGCAACACAGAGACCCAAGACAATTCCAAAAGACTTGGGATAGAAAATGTCATCCACATTCAGAGAGAGAACTATGGAGCATGGTATTTCTTAAATGGTTTTGTTTCTTCTTTCTCATGTTTTTTCTCTTTTGTTCTGATTTTTCTTTCACACAATGACTAATATGGAAATATGTTTAAGATGACTGTACATGTACAACCTAAAAAAATACTTTAGGTTCTTATGTTATTACCTGTTTTTAAAACATTTTAATATAAAAATTAAGATTAGTCTAAAATGCAAATTAGAAGTTAATTTCTATCTGTATAAAAAAAATTCACAATCTTTTTAGGTATTATAGCAAAAAAATATCCTCGGGAAATAAGCTGTACATTAACATTGTATATTGATGGAAGGAAAGGCCACACAATTCAACATATGAAATAATATAATATTAGTATCCATGTTTTAAAACCAATTACAAACAACCTGGACAAAATGATCATTTTTTATTTGATTTGAAGGTTTCTTTTTTTGAATTATTAGTTATTGAGTTTATTCTAAATTAGTTTTTGCTAAAAAAAAAAAAAAAGAAGAAAAGACCATTTAAAATTTTAATGTGCAAAATAAGAGATGAGTACCTGGGATTTTTTCTTATGTCATCTAATTGGCCAACCACATGAGAAACATTGGTGCGTATCATTTTGAAAGCAATTTCCTCTTCTCCCATGATTTCAAACCTAATTATTATCAAGACATAATGAAAGGGAGAAAAAAATTTACACAGATTTAATATAATATAGTAACTTAGCTAAAATAAAAATGAGTAAGTGCATAGTCTTAGAACATTTTAAAAACGTTTAGTGAACAAGATACTTGAAAAAGAATGAAAAATAATTGGCCCCATCATGCTTAAATTCAATACCACCATCACATAAATTACATACCTATATTTGTTTTTGTCTTTATATGCTTTATGGATTTTATCAGTTACTGGTTTACAGTTGGTTACTAGACTTTTAGTCACAGGTGGCTGTGAGAAAATATAAGACATCAGGTATTAAAGACACATACTTACATACACACACTGTAAAACCTTCTCTTAATTGGTAAAATCAATGGAAAGAATATCCTGTTCACAAAGTAAAATTGGTCTTGGTTCCTGATGCAAACCAATGGAATTTACAAAGCCTTATATTACTTAACTTCCAATCCTTATTCATAAATAATTTCTACACTTCAACTCTAACTTAAATCATAACAGGTATAGTGTTACTGACATTTCCAGAGGAAAAACTATTTATGCTAACTAATAAAACTACTCCTCATACAGAATAAAGATTTAAAAAAAAAAACTTTATATTTCAAACTTGAATCATTGTAGAATTTTACTGAAATCTTATCTCTTAATGATTATATAATATAATGTCAATGTTATGCTGAAAATTTTGAAGGCCATGATTGTCCAAGGAAAAGGGGCATGGTATAGTAAATAAGAGCTAGCCTCTGAATCAGGAAGCCTCAGATCCTATGGCTCAAATACTGTCTGTTACAGGCAAGTCATATAACTTTTCTATGTCACAGGCAATGAGCTATATAAACTGCAGAATAGCTACTGATCTGTACTGGTCAAAGGGCTTCTTCACGAGATCTCTATTTCAAAATAACTAACAAGCATTTATTAAGGTATCTATTGTGTGCCAGATTCTGGGGATACAAGTACACCAAATAAAATAATTTTTTATGCAGAAGGGGCTTATAGTCTTTTAAAATACCTTTTTATTCTGCACTTTTAACAATAGCATTTCTATATACATAGAACACAAAAAGGATTTTATATGAAAGCCTATTTCATACCCCTTAGTATTTAATAAATAAGTACTTAATAAATTTTACCCACTTTTAAAACTTCTCTTCTTGTCTCTATTTCCCTCTGATTTCTTCTATGCATCATAAAAGGGTTTTAACAGTCATTGCTTATTAGACATCATTACTATTACTGCCTGTCTCCCACTACCTCATGGGAAGTATACTACTCTTCTCTCTGACAGAGAGATGAGGGATTCAATATGAATAATGAAATACATTTTTTGGACCTACCCACTATAGAAATGTGTTTTGTTTACAATGCAAACTTGACATTTGTTGCAAGAGGTTGATTTTTTTTCCCCTTCTTCCCCCCGACCCTCCTGCCCGCCATGAAAGTGGAAAAGTTTAAGGAGAGAAAATAAGTTTTTGGTTTAAAAAAAAATAATAATAAAGTGAAGGGGTTAAGTGCAAATGAATGATGGCTTATCTTTAAAAACTCCAGAGTATCAGAAATGAAATTAAGACAATGAATATAGTTTCAGAAAAATGGCAACAAAATAAAGAAATCGTGAATAAAATAAAGAAGTTGTAAGCATTTCTTTATAGCAGAAACAAAATGCAGGAAGAAATCATAAAAAACAGAAATCTCATTCAAAAGAATGAAGTGCAAAAAACATCTAGAAAGACTCAAAATCAATGTAGATACAAATAAGGTACTATTTACAGAAAAAATGTCAAATGAAGGAGCATTCACCTCTCATGGTTGATTTTGTCAATCTAATTAAAATGATGAAACCATCTAAAATTATTTATAAATTTGTAAATAATACAAAATAAATATGCATAACTACAAAGGGGGTTTTGTAACCAGACAAAATAACTTAAAATTTCATCTGGGGGAACAAAAGTTTAGTATACCAAGGAAAATAATGACAAAAAAATAGAAATCAAGGCTGATATTAGTTTCAAACTTCAAATTATAAAGTGGTATTCATTAAAACTCTTTAGTACTGGATGAAAAACAGAAAAGGAGATAAGTGAAATATAGCATCCTAATGCAATATATGTTAGTTAAGTGCCTACTGTGTGAATCCTGAGTAGATTCAAGTAGGAAAAAAGAAATCCAAGAAAAATTACAATTCAATTCAATTCAATAACCTAGAGTAAGATAAACCTGGAGAAGAATTCCCTATTTGACAAGAAATGCTGGAAAAACTAAAAAGCAGTTAGTTAGGTAAAAGTTACATTTAATCTAATAACTCCATCTATCTATTTATCTACCTACATACCTATCTATGTGCATGTGACTTTCATATAAACAAATTAGGAGAATGGAATAAGAAGCAGTTGGCTATCTAGATATAGCATTCTTTTTTTTTTTTTTAAACTAAAAAAGGGATATAGGAAACTAGAAAACATTCAAATACTTGGTCATGATTAAATGAGTATGAAAATTTTTGACATGAATAAAATCAATGCAGCTAGTATAAGCAAACTGACAAAGGCGACAAACAAGTTTATTAAAGAAGCTGAGGAAAGACAAACCCATTAATGCACTGTTGGTTGAGAGCTGTCAAATGTCCCAACCATTGAAGGAATCAATATGGAGTATCACATTAAGAAAGTAATTATTTCGTCCATAAACACTGATCTGCTGGTGGGCAAAAGACCCAAAAAGGTGGATGATAAAAAAGGAAGGCCTTATCAATCAATACATGCAGAACAGTACTTTTTGTGGTAGCAAAGAATTGGCAACAACATAGGGCCCATCAGAGTGGGGAATGGCTAAACAACAATGTTGTACCTGAATACATGTTTCTGTGCTTTAAGAAATAATGGCTGTGAAGAATTCAGAAACATGAGGAGAGTGATTTGCACTGATTAGAGTGAATTCTGTAGCAGAACCAAGAAAACATAAAATGGAAAGAAGTGGAAAACAAATTTGAATTCTGTTAAATTGAAATGACAGAGCTTGGTGATGAAGAAAAGATGAGAAGCTCTCTCCCATTTTTGTAGAGAGAAGACACAACAGATAAGGAATAGTGCAGATACTGTCAGATATAGTTCATGTTTTTTTGTTGGTTTTGCTAAACTATCTCTTCCCCTATTTTCTTTTGTACTCTTTGTTACAAAAGAAGATGTGCTATGTAGGGGAAAGGGAGGAAAAGGGATATATTCAGAAATTAATGTAATGTAACTTTTAAAAAGGCATTACTCTTTTTGTGGTTAGCTAGGCTAGATTTCTAAAATTCCATAACGTGAAGAAAAGCAAAGACAGAATATATAATTACTCAAGGACAAAAAAAAGGTCCAGTTAATGTGATATTGTACTTGATGAGCAGGGGAAAGAGATTAGTTAAAGGGATCTGTGGTCAGAGACTCTGAGACAGATGGAGCACATTAGGACAGTCTTGGGAAGTCTGCTGGGCCTGGATCCAGGGTCAAGATGACCTGCCAGAAAGGGTCTGGATGACCTGCCAGAAAGAACCTTTTCTCAGTGAGTTGGGCTGAGACAATCCAAACTCATCCTGGCACAGAAAAGATTCTGAGAGGTTGAGCTGATTTAACCCTCATCTGGCAAATGGCTACTCTATAATATTCCTGACAAGTGGTCACCCAACCCTCTTTAAGGTTGCTCAGGGTAGGGATCAAGCCAGCCTATTCCATCCTGACCCAAATCTGCTTCCTTCTAATCTTCACCCACCGTCTATCCTAATTCCAGATCTGGGAGACACAGAATAACCTGTAATCTTGATAACTTTTAGAATGGAAGAGAGTGGGGAAAAGAATGGAACACAGAAGCCTCGCTTAGGTATCACTTTCAGCTAGACAAAACTGAACTCTATAAGTAAGCTATGTAATTTGCTATTTGCCTACAGCACCTTAACACTCTAGGAAAAGTCAAGTGACAGACTTTGTTATTCATGACAGAGATTACTGAACAGCACCATGGTTAGAATTATGACCCCAAGGGCTATATCTTTTGGATAATGATGGCAGAAGTGGCCTTTTGGTAGCCTTCTGCTTTCAATGTAGCCTGAAATTAAACTGCTTTATACTAAATGCAACACAATGAATTGTGTTATGGAGAGGTTCCAAGATCCATGTGAAGTCATAAACATCTTTGAACATGTAACAACAATAAGAACAATAAGTTAGCTGGCATTTATAAAGTACTTTAAGGTTTCCAAAGTGTTTTGCTCTTACCTCATTTGGTCCTCACAATAACACTGGGAAGTGGGTGTTATTATTATCCCCATCTTACAAATGAGGAAACTGAGGCAGGAAGAATGACTTGTCCAAGGGCATGCAACTATTAAGTGAGACTAGATTTGAATTCAGATCTTCCTGACTCTTATATCTATTGTTTCCTAGCTTCCTAAACTGAAGTATGAGTTACATATTACATGTTACAATTAAGAAGTAGGAAAAAACAAAGATAAATCCTCTATTTGTAATTATTCCCAAATTATTTGTACCACAGAGGCACTATTAAATGGAAGCATTATCTCAATTTAATAATTATCTTTCATCCAACAACACTTATTAATTGCCTGTGTGTGAAGCACTGTACTAGGTGCTAGTGTATAAAGACAAAATGTTAAGTTTATTGATCCTTTTCTGCCGGGCACTTGAGGCCTACTTCGGCCTTCCTGCTTTTCCAACTTTATCTTCTATCCCTCTCCTCTACACAATCTACCCTCTCACAAAAAAATGACCATTCCCTCCACCTGTGCTCCATGCTTCTCCACTTGCACAGCCTCAGTGGTCATCTCCCTGCCCAGTCCTTCCAAGGGAATCCCTGGCCATCTAACTTCCTCTGGGACTATGCCTGCAGGGGCCCTTCCTCTCATCTACAAATGACATTTCCCTGCTCCAAACTCTCAGCAATAACACTGCAAGCAGCCCTGAGACACTTTAGGGATCTGGGGCTACTTCACACCCCTCCATCAAAAAAGTAGGAAAGCTTTCATCCAAACTTTAGGTCTCCCCTACAACAGCAATAGGGTGCAAGAAAAAAAATGATAACAAAGGAGTGACGGACCATGGATGTGGAACACGACATGTTCTATCACACTTTTTGGATATGGCAGTTAATTGTGTTGAGCTGTTCTTTTCCTCTTCTTTTTTATACTTTGTAATACAATTGCTGATTGACAGAGGGAGGGAGACGTACTAAGGAAATGTGGGGGATGTAAAGACCAATGACAGAAAGAAAATTAAAAAATATTTTTAGAAGCTTCTCTGTTGAAGATCAGCACTGGGAAAGGGAGTTTGCTTGTGGAGGAGTTCTCTATGGAAATGTCATCAAATAGCTGTCCATTTCCTCCACAAAACCACAATTCTTCCAGTCTTCTTTCGATCATTTCCTACACTCAGGAAATACCAGCATGCAATCATAAAAGTAATCCCCGGCTTTTCTCCTTCTCTTATCCATTACTCACCTGTCAGCTTTTTATAAATTTTAGGATCTGGGGCAGAGACTAACATTAAGAGATGGGGAGATCATGCAATAATAGAAATGGAAGGCCTCTACAAGGACATCTGCCCTAGGCCCTTCCTGTATAGAAGAGAAAGGCAAAGCAAGGGTGGTCTGAGCCTCTGAAGCTGGCCCAGGCTGGGAGTCTTCGAGAAAGGATCTGGACAGACTATAGAGCTGGGTTCTTTATATGGCACCAAGTGCCATTGTCACCAAGTGCCACTGCTGATCCCACTCATTCTTCTGACCTTCCTGATGTGCCTCCAGCCCTTCCATTGACTACTATGAATTCTTTTTATGTAATGTGTTTGCAGTTTTTCTGAGAGGACAAAAGGAAAATGATTGGGAAAAGGTTTTGGCTACAGTTCACCAAAAACCCCAGAGAGGAATGGATTGCTGGCTTAGGAGGCTATATAGATAGTTCAGCTTCATTCTGTCACAATGATGCCAGGTCATTGAATCTAGTCCTTTGCATCCATGTTATCCCATAAAGTTAGCTCCCTATCCCACTCACCAGGGATCTGGCATGGACCTCCAAGTGGAGTTTTAGAGGGGGTCTACAACTATTTCTAGCTCGCTTCTGAAGTACAGACTAGCAACTTTAGGCTTTCTATCAGTCCTGAAAACCAAAAGCCAAGCAGGCCCACTGCCTCAATCCCTGCTACTCATCCTGTGGGAAGTAGGGGATATGTACCAACAGGAGGAGGGGAGAAAAAAGTAGGGACCATGTTCCATTGCTGGACCCTTAAATCCAACCAATATTAAATCACAAAGATATCTGTTGTGGAACTTATGGCATGTAGTTAAATGAATATTAACAGAGAGCTTTTCTATTAGTGTGTGTATCTTTCTTCCTTAAGCATCTGTCATTAAAAATTTTAATCACTTGCACAAAAAAGCATAAATGGTTACACACACACACACACACAAAATTAGTTGGGCCCCAAAACAAGAGAAAACTGGGCTAAGTGAGCTGCCTTTAGGAAATTTCAAAGTTTTAATAACTTCAAGTTTCTCTTAGAAACAAAGGCCCATACTTTTTTTTGGGGGGGCTGAGACACAATTGGGCCCAAGGTCACACAGCCAGGAAGTGTTAAGTGTCTGAGACCAGATTTGAACTCAGCTCCCGTGCTCTATCCACAAGGCCCATATTTTTAATGCCAAGATTTGTGACTGAAGAATTCAAAAGAGGGTCAGAGTGAAGAGAACACACCATGGAAAACAGAGATGACATAAAAACAAAAGACATCGATTAAAAAATCATATTAAAACAATATCCCATTTGAGAAGGCAATGTAAGTTTTGCAAAGGCCAATGTAGAAAAATTACTCATATGTTCTGTAAATAAAAAGCTTTAATAAAAATATAAAATAAAAATAAACAAAAATAAAAAGGCAATGTACATGGTGGGTACAAGGATATACCAAGGATCACCTTCCCCAAAGAACTGAAAAAGGACAATGACATGGTGTCAGGAGACAGCAAGGAGGAGAACCAGGAGTGGCCTTTCAAGGGCTGTGGTGGGAAGAGCTCAGTCCCTGGGGACCGAGGGCCTGAGGTCACACCCCAGCTCTGCTATTTCATTTCTGGGTAACTCCTGACAAGTTCCCTACTGCTAGTCCCTTGCAGCTCTAGACCTGTGATCCTGGGTCGGGGCCAAGGGAAGTGCCAAACGGGCAGGCACGAAGGAGCTAAGTTCAGCATTGTAGAGAGCACATTCAAACACAGGAGGTTACCCTCTGTCAGTGAGTCCTCGGGAAGGAGATGAGGGGCACGGCTTGCTCAGGCTTAGAAGGGCTGGGGCCCAGGGGATAGATGGTCAAACTGGCAGGTTACAGAGCCAGGAGGGATGGCTAACCTGCCAGAAGACAGAGTTAGCAGGCAAAAAAGCTCTCAAGGGACTAGACTGAAATCTAATGAGGTGAAATGCCACAGAGGTTTATAAGCACTCAAAAAAAAGAACTACACAAGAACAAAATCTGAAAAAGGCCTAGGGATTCTGGTGGCTCCAAGCTCGACACAAGCCAATAGTGCCACAGAGGAGAGGCAGTGTCCAGAAGCAGAAGGGTGACCATCTCCTCGCCCTGGGCAACACAGAAGTCCAGGACAAGATGGACAGCCCCCACAGAGTGGGGATAGGATGGGGAAGGACCTGGAAATCAGCCACGTGAAGATCGCAGGACCAGCCTACGGGCATTTCCTCAGAAGAATGTTACCAGGTGGGGGAACAATAAGACTTGCCCAGAGACAGATGAGGCTTGAGTTAAGGAAGACTTACTCCAGGGTGAGCTGCCCTAGCAGTCCCTCCCCTCCTTGAGTGTAAACCCCTTGTTGGGGAGGCTCTCAGGGCACTCTCCTTTGAGAATACTTGGACAGGGTGTTCTTGCAGTCAGTCATCCCCTCCAAATCTGACTGGATGAAGCTGTAAAAGAGGGAAGGTGCTGCTAAGTATGTATATATATGCCTACTGATAGATGCCTACACACACTTCTTTCTCTTCAATGTAAATTAATAAAATTTATTAAATGGCTACCATATGGGAGCCACTGTGCTAGGGACATATCTTTGATTTCTTTGTTTCTTCTTTTTTTTCTAATTTGCTCCTAGAGCCAAAAATAAGATGTTGTAAGACATGACTTTAATAGTCCTGTTTAACACTAGAATTCTCCTTGACACGATACTTTATTTTTAAGGACAGGGATGGTCTGGCTAGTGTCTATTCTAAATGTGCATTTGGATATTTCAGATATGGTTATTTTGTTTTGGCTTTTTTTGCTGAGGCAATTGGGGTTAAGTGACTTGCCCAGGGTCACCCAGCTAGGAAGTGTTAAGTATCTGAGGCTAGATTTGAACTCGGGTCCTCCTGACTTCAGGGCTGGTGCTCTATCCACTGCGCCACCCAGCTACCCATTTGGATATTTTATAAAAAAAAACACCAAATAATTGCTGAACTCCTGGCCAAGATGGCTGAGTGAAAAGGAGCAATGCAGCCCAATTCCCATCCACGTAATCCAGAAAAAATAAAACAAAAGAATACCATAAAGAACAATGATTAGGAAATAAAGAAAACTGATAGTGAGCACCTTCCTCCAACCTAAGTCAGTAAGAAAGCACCCCGAAGGTTGAAGGTACTAAGGTGCTTGGAGGATTCTAGCTCAAACCTGTTCAGGCCAAAAAGGCAGAGGACCTAACCAAGAAGCCTGTCAAGCCCCAGAAAAATCAGTTATCATTCTGGAAGCCTGAGGAGCTCTAAAGAGTTTACAGTTACTGACCTGAGCTGCCCCTGACAGACTTGGAGAGCTAGGAAGGTACTCTGAACCCAGGGAACTGCAGTTAACAGAGGAGAGGGTAAGGGGCAAAAGCTTGGATAACACAAATGGATTCCAAACAGGAACTCACCATTTCATTTAAAAAGGTAGGAGCAGATGGACCCTGCACTTGACAAAAAGGTCTGGAATAAGAATAAATGAAATATGAAGGTATCAATGACAAAGAAACTGTTGTATATCCAGGGATCACCAGGGCATAAACTTAGAAAAAGAGAGCTAATTCCATAGTAAATACAAGCAAAGCCTCAGATTAATTTTGGTTTGTCTACAAGGTCTATCAGAATTCCTGAGAAAGATGAAAAAAATACTATATTATAAATAAAACTGGAGCAAAGAACTAAAAAGAGAATCAATAACTTAGAAAAGAATGTGCAAAACCTTATTGAAGGAATAGATTCCCTGAAAATTAGAATGGACCAAGCAAAAAGAAATGATTCCATGAAACAAGAAGAAATAGTAAAGCAAAAAAATTTTAAATAGAAGAAAATGTAAGATAATTCCTATCCAAAACTGACCAAGTAAACGGGTCAAGGAAAGAAAATCTAAGAATCATGACCACCCTCTATTAATATCTATTCCTTGCCACTCCCCCCCAAAATCCTATATACCACATTCTAAGAAATCCTAAATGAAAACTGTCTATATCTATTATAATCAAAAGACAAAGTGAAAACAAAGTTACATTCTGAAAGAAATCTTAAAATGAAAATTTCCAGGAATGACTTAGCCAAAATCCAAAGCTTCTAAATGAAAGAAAAAATACTGTGAACAGGGATACAGTGAGTTAAAATACCAAAGTTCAAGACCACAATCAGGTTTAAACAAGACTTGATAACTATAATTTTAAAGGGTGGGAAAGTTGAAATATGTTATTAACAAACAATAAAAAGTTTTAAATAAGAATTTCCTTAGTAAAACTCTCTAAGAGGAAAAAAATGGACTCAATGAAAAAAAGAAATCAAATCATTTCTGATGACGAGCTGAATACAGTCTTTGAAACACAAAAATCAAAAGAACCTGGAAAGGCCTATACAATAAGCTTTTATCATCTAATAGAGGAGGAAGAAACAAACATCCCCTCAGAATCCTAATGACTTTAAAGGTCATAAAGGGAATTAAATAAGACAGAGATCCTACAGATAATTTTTGAAGAAAAAAAGAGGTAGGAAAGAATACATTAAAGAAGAATGAGGGAAGAACTTACTATTTGTCATAGTCAAGGGTACAAAAGAAAAAGAAAAGCTAAAACATACACTATGATGTATAAAAATATCAAATTCAACACACAGATGAAGACAGAGAAAGAGGAGAGAAGGCTTAAAAAGCAGAGTAGCCACATGGAATCACTCATTACAAAAATATACTTCAACACTGGATAATGGATTGTGAGAAGGAGGGAAAGGGAAAGAAAGGGCAAAAACTTGTGATCTGAGTCTGACTGAGGGGAAGACTAGGGAAACAGCAGAATTGGAAAGTCAGTCATTAATGTTGAGCATCCTCCCCATCTCACATTCTTATATTCTTTATAAATGAGGGAATAGAGGTAAAGAAAGAAAAGAGTATAAGAGGAAAGGTTAGAAGAGACTATGCAATAAACAATCACCATAACTATGAATAGGATGAATTCAACTATAAAATGAAAAAAATTGGCAGAATGGGTATAGAAAGCAGAATCTAATAATATATTGTTTACAAGAAATACTTTAGATAGAAGCTAGAGCAGAATTCATTATGCTTCAGGTGAGCTCAAAAAGCAGGAATGGCAATCATGATCTCGGACAAGGCCACAATAAAAAAACATGATTAAACAGAGATAAAAAGAGACATTACATTATGCATAAAAGGCACCAATGACAACAAATTAACAGCTAGTAGTCATTAAATGGGAGGAGAAAGGGCACACATTTCAAAACTGAGCAAGGTTCTTTTACAAAAATGACCATGTATTAGGGCAAAAAAACCTCACCAAAAAATGCAAGAGAATAAGAAAGTTTAACTATGTCCTTTATCAATCACAATACAATAAAAGTTATACTTAAAGAAGCTTTGAAGAAAACATAAAAAATTAATTGGAGATATAAAATTTGATAGCATACTGATCTTATAATATATCAATATACCTAGAATAAGTTTCCCACAAAATACCATTATCATTTCTGCTAAAAATACTAAAAAAAAAAAAAAAAAAAAAAAAAAAATGAGACCTTTCCTTAATATAATTGATGGCATATATTTTTTTAAAATATAGAAAATTTCATCAAAAAAAAAAAACAACAAAAACAAAAAGACAAGAAATAAACATACCAAAACTTTTGCAATGCAGCCAAAGAAGTCCTGAGGGAAAAAATTTATATCTCTAAACACTTTCATCAACAAAAGAAAAAGATCGATAAATTAGCATGCTACCAAAAAAAAAAAATTCCCCCCTCACCAAATTAAAACACCAAAATAGAAAGATTGAAAATTAAAGAAATCAAGACAGAATAAAAATACAAAATGAGTAATACTGATAAAACATTAGCTAGTCATATGAAAAATGAGGAAAACCAAATAATACATATTAAAAATAAAGGAAAAACCAATAGATGAAGAAATAGAAAATTTTTAGAAACAATTTGATCCCCAATACTAACAATTTAAATGAAATGGATTAATGTCTACAAAAATATTAAATGCCCAAGTTAAAAGATGAAAAAAAAGAGAACTTAAATCATACAATTTCAGAAAAATAAACTAAACAAGTCATAAATGATCCCCCAAAGGAGAAAAAAACAAACAAACCCAGTACCAGATGGATTTAAAACTGAATTTGATCAAACGTTCAAAGAACAATGAATTCCAATATGCAAAAATAGGAAAAGGGATCCTACCAAATTCCTTCTATGATACAAATATGTTCTTGATACCTAAACCAGAAAGACAAAAACCAGAGAAAGAAAACTAAAGACCAATGGAGAAGGAGTATTGATACAAATAACTTTAAAAGCAGCTACTCAACAAATCAAAAAGACTGTACATTAAGAAAATTTAAGATTTATATATCAGAATGCAAAATTGGTTCGATATTAGAAAAACTGTGAACTTGATAGACTATAATAAATAACAGTCAAAATTACATATGAATAGTTGGAAAAAGCTTGACAAAATACAACACCTATTTCTGTGAGAAACACTAAACAGTACAGGAATAAATGGAACTTTCCATATTATGACAAGTAATATCTATTAAAACCAAGACCTAGGCTAGTTTTACATATAATGAAAATAAACTAAAGGCCTTGACAGTAAGATCACAAGTAAAGTAAGGATGTCTTTTATAACCTTATTCTTTAAACATTACTAGAGATGTTGAATATAGCAATAAGAAGAATAAGAAATTAAGGGAATAAGCATAGACAAAAACAAAATTAACACTTTTGCATATGATGAGATGGTCTTCCTAGAGAATTCTACAGTCAAAAAATTAACTGAAACAATTGGTAACTTTCAGCAAAATAACAAGATACAAAATGATGACCCACAAGTTCATCAGCCTTTCTATATACTATCAACAAAACCAAGCATGAAGAGATACAAAAGAAAAATTACATTCACAACTGAAAGATGTATAAAATAAATGTATGCACATACCTGCTAAAGCACACATAGGAACTATAGTAATAACTACAAAACATTCTTCATAGAAATTAAAACAGATAATATAATATTGTGATAATATTACCTATATTAATTTGTTTACTTAGTGCTATTATCGATATAAATTTTTTTAAGTACATTAGGAAGGTAGAAAAAAATCAACAATAATAAAGCTGTTTTGGGACAGCTAGGTGGCGCAGTAGATGGAGCACCAGCCCTGAAGTCAGGAAGACCTGAGTTCAAATCTGGTCTCGGACACTTAACACTTCCTAGATGTGTGACCCTGGGCAAGTCACTTAACCCCAATTGCCTAGCCCCCCCCCAAAAAAATTTAATAATATAATAATAAATCTGTTTTAAATTATAAGGTTAAAATTTTCAAGAGAAATAATGGAGGAGAAAATAGGAGGAAGGCCTAACAGTATCAGATTTCAAACTATACTACAAAGCAATAATAATCAAAACTATTTAATATTTGCTAAAAAACAGAAAATTCAATGAGTATAAAAGAGATTAGTTACATAAATAGAAAAGCAAATGAACATAGTCATGATGCTTAATAAACACAGAGACTAAAACTACTGGCTAAGAATTCTACTAAACAAAAAATTACTGAGAAAACTAAAAGGTAATCCGCGAAAAAAATTAGGTTTGGAATAGCATCTCACATTTTGTGTGTACACCATGATGAGTTACAAAACAATATATCACTATATATGTGTGTATATATGTTATGTATGTGTACATGTATATATAGGTACATGTGTATATAGGTATATATGTGTGTGTATATATACATATATATATATGTTCACATTATAAACAAATTAGAGGATGAAGGAAAATACATTTCTGTCAACTGAAAAAAAGGGAAAAATTTGTGCCCAGACAATGATTCTTTTAATAATATAGAAGTGAAAAACTTTTGCACAAACAAAAGCAATGCAGTTAAAGTTATAAGGAAAACAGTAAAGCACTTAGCATACCATTTATTTAAGCAAGAAATTTACTAAGTACCTGCTGTAATATGCCAGAAACTGCATTAAGTGCTTTACAAATACATCATCTCACTTGATCCTTACAGCAATTCTGTGAGGAAGGTGTAATTATCAGCATCCTTAATTTACACCTGAGTAAACCATGACAAATAGGGGTTAAATAGTTTGCCCATGGTCACAGCTAGTCAGTTTCTGGTGCCAAAATTGAACTTGAGTCTCCTGCCTCCAGATCTGTACTCTATCCAAGACAATGGATATACAAGATAAATACAGAACTGATTCAAATATCTAAGAATGACAGCCATTCTTCCAAGACAACTGATCAAAGGAACTGATCAGTGTGCTTTCAAATGAAGAAATCCAAACTATCAACAGACATATTAAAAAAAACAAAAGCTTCAAATCACTAAATAATTAGAGATGTGCAAATTAAAACAATCTGCGATTCTACTTCAATATTCATCAGATTGGGCAGATGACAAAAGAAAAATGACAAAAGCCCCCAAGATCACTAAACTTTATGTAAAGAGTTAACACTATTAAGCCTCTACTCCAAAAATATCCTGGCCCCCCCAAAAAAGAGGAAAAAGAATTACATATATAAAAATTCTTATAGCATCTTTTTTTGTTGTTACAGCAAAGAACTGGGAACAAAGAGAATACCCGAATAGTTGGTCTAGAAAAGGAATGGAATATGACTGATGAAATGACAAAAAAGGAAGCTGGGAACACTTTTTTTGAAAGATAAAGAAAGAACTGAGTCAGAAGAAGCATTTATACAATGACAATACTGTCAAACATTGAAAGACTTTGAACTCTGATCAGAACATTAGCTAGTCAGAACTCCAGAGGCTAGATGATGAAGCTTATATCTTTTAGTAGGGTGACAATGGAGCCAACATGGAGAATGTTAGGCATACATTATGGGGCATGGTAAACATGTGGACTTGTTTTGTTTGACTATCTGTTAAAAGCATTGTATATTTCTTTCAGGGTGAAGAGGAGAGAGTTAAAAAAAATACTTATTAATGACAACTATGGATTTTGTGATATTGTGTAAAACACTGAACAAGCATAGATCACAAGATTAAAATATAGACTGAAAAAGGAATCTATGCTCCTTTTAGTTATACAAATAGGCAATCAAGAAACAGTATTATTGCTCTTTCTGCAGTGCATATTGTCAGGTATAGCAAATACAGTAAAAATATCAGCACTTCCCAAATTAATGTATAGACTTACTGTGATACTCAAGTACCACTGGCCAGGAATCAGATAAAATCCTAACAAAAATTCATAGAGAAGAACGAGGAGAAACGAAGAGGAGCAGCTCTGGGAAGTAATGATGAAATGTTTTTTTCCTATAAATGGAACAACTAATGGTGAAAAATCAAAGCTTACCCTAGAGTTGTGATGACTGAAATTGACAGTAAATTAAAAACAAACAAACAAACAAACAAAAACCACAGTGCTTCTTAAAAGCAGAAACCAATTTGATTTTTGTTTTTTTGCCTTTTTGTATCCCCTAGTGCTAAGCACATTGCCTGTCATCCATTGTAGGTACTTAATAATAAATGCCTGTTGACTTACAGGGTGGGGGATGAGGGGTGGGAGGGACATGGAAACAGGAAAAAAAAAAAAGGAACAAAAGAGAGAATCCAAAAATAAAATCAAATATATATAAGAAATCAGTGTTGGGTTTATTAGAGATTCAAACAACTAAAAAAAAAAAAAAACCCAACAACAAAAAACAAAAACAAAAAACCTCTAGAAAAACAAATAAAAACTTTGTATTTGAACAATTTGGGGAAAAATGGATACAGATGTATAGCTCCTCCCATACACTACTCTGAACTCTACTTGGATCAATGATCCAAGATTTTAAAATGATTTTCAAAATGATTCAAATTTCTTAATATTTACATGATTTTTTAAAAAATGGAAGCATATTCATCTCATTTGTGGAAGAAAAATGTTTATCATACAAATGGAATCAAGTAATGGTGACATTTCTTGGTTAGATTTCTTTTTTTGTTTAAAATAAGTTTTTTATTGGTATCTTCAGTTTTTCATATCATCATAGCTATCTCAAGTAAGCCTCTTTTTTTTCCTCCCAAAGTAGATTTCTATCTACACAGACAAAAGGAAAGTGTATGACAAAAAGCTGTGTCTTCCCCCAAAAAAGAAAAGATTAGGAGAAAGTATTTGTGGTAAATACATTTGATCAAAATCTGACATTCAGAATTTATAATGAGCTGGTACATATTTCTGAGTCACATTTGTTACCAACAGTAAGAGTGTGACCAAGTAACAACTTTTGAAGGAAGAAATAGATTTTTAAGAACTACTTGAAAAACTGCTCAAAATCTCAAATTAAGAAAAATGATTTTAAAATGACTTTGAAATGGTACTTTGTCCCCAAATGGCAAAAAATAACTAAAAATTAATGTTAATGGGTTTGGAGGGAAATAGACAATTATACTGTTATGTAATTGACTTTTTGGAGAACAATCTGGCAAACTACTGATTAATACATAAGGTATAACATTACAGTGAATTTAGGATTGGCTTTGGAAGAAGGAAAACTTGAGTTCAAGTCTAGCTTCTAACAAACACCAGCTCTGAGAGCCTGGTCAAGTCCCTTAATTGAGCTCTTGGTGCATCGGACAGCTCTCTAAGTCTATAAATTATAGATGGGCTGCTCATGTGTAATGTAAAGGGATATTTCCAGGACAGGCATTCCTTACATGGTCGAAATCCCAGATGTAGAACCTGCAGCTCCCAAACAATTCACTCTTACTGAGTTCGTTTAGTTTAAAGATTGCTGTTCTCATACACAGCTACCCCAAGTAACCTTTCACTTTTCTGGAGCACATTATCATTTACCAAGAGGATGCTGTCATTGCTTCCCACTAACAGATAAGGAACATGAAGCAATGAGAGACAGGTGAAACAATGTGCTCACCCAGCAAGCAGAGTGTTGAGATAGGTTATAACATGAATCACAAACGTGAGCTAACTTGCTTTAGTAATGCCATTGTTGGGATTACATCCGAGAGATATTAATAAAATAAAAAGGCCTAGCGGTAGAAAAGTAGCCTTTGTTGTTTTATGATAGCAAAAGCCAGAAATAACGACTGGATAAATTAAGATATGCTAACATAACTATGTCATAAAGACAGTTATCCTAAAGAAATTTCATTATTTAAAGTAATTATACCATAAGTCCCCCTGTGAAACAAATAATTGTCCTCTCCCTCAGTTCCCCTTGTCCCCAACTAATCCATTTTGACTTTTAAATGTTTGGATATTGGGTTCTTGGTAGTGAGGCACATTCCTGAGGCACATTTGCTAAAGGCAATTGGGGTTAAGTGACTTGCCCAGGGTCACACAGCTAGGGAATGTTAAGTGTCTGAGACCAGATTTGAACTCAGGTCCTCCTGACTTCAGGGCTGGTGCTCTATCCACTGCGCCACCTAGCTGCCCTTAATAGTTTTTTTTAACACTTCTCTAAAATGTTCCAATGCAGAGTCAATGATCATTTCTCCATGGATGAACAGTTATATGATAAATTTGGTAGATTGCCCAAGATACATTTTTCCTTCTGGCCAGGTTTTCTCCTTATTTTTGGATACTTTCTGGCTGCCTTCTCCCCCCCCCCACCTTCTTTGCCCCCTATTTTTATGAAATGAGGAAGCATAAGAAAAGCAACTGAAATATTAACCAAAACAAAGGTTGATGTGGGATGTAGCATCTTGGGAAAAAAAAGAAACACAAGGTACTCTAGAGTCAGAAAGACTGATTTCTCACAGCATGGCACCCCATCATGGATGGCCAGTGCTGTACATTACAGAAATGATACAAAAGCCCCAGCCAGGGAAACTATTATTTGCTGGTTTAAATTATAGTTCTGAGAAATGCTATCTTAGAAAATATTCTTACCAGGTTAGGGTCATAGTAAGCTTCCTGGGTTGGAGGGATGTTGTTTATCAGAGTGACGTTAGTAGGGAGCATTTTAGAACAATTTATTAACATGTGCTCCAGACCTGTCAAATCCTAACATAAGAAAACAAGAAGAATGAAAAGTTAGAAGCATTTCAGGAACTGTGACATTTGTTTTTTAATGATATTCAGTGACATATTCAAGTATCCAAAAATAGCTAAAATAATAAAGTTGACCTTGCAACAAAGGTAAACACTAAGAAATCCTGAGGAGTGCATAGAACTCTGAGAGTCAACTTTGTAAGCCAAAGCTGATCTGCATAGGCTAACAGCATTTCCCCTGAAAGAAGTTTCTTATCCCAGGGAGGTCAAAGGTTGTTTTCTGGACTCCTCCACCAAAGCCCAAAGTAGAGAAAGTCAAGCAAAGCAAAAGTTTCAGATAAGCCTCCAAGCATCCCTCCAAACAGATAGCATTTTGAATATGGTCGTAAAGGTGAAAGAAGAAGTATGCATTTGCTGGTTTTGGAGACCATGGCCTTTTTCAGTGTTGTGGCTAGATCTCCATAGCTTTTCAGCTCAATCACCTCCCATCCCTCCCCATTTTATGAATGAGACAGAAGAAAGAACAGTGATTCTGCAAAGGACTTGGGGTCAAATCTGACTTTCATCTTCCTCAATCTGTTTCCTCACCTGGAAAATGAAGTTGGACTACATGACCTTTTAGGTTGCATCCAATTTAGATCTATGGACCTAGCCCTGCCTGGAATAGCCCAAAGTTTGAGTGAGGCAAGCCACAGAGGCCCCAGGCCTTCTACCCCATGAAGGGTAAAAAGAAAAAGAAGACCATTTTAAACACATTTTCAGCAGGGCCAATTGCCAGATCTTTTCCAGATGCTGTGACTCAAAATAATCTGTCATGTTAAAGAACCAAACAGGAAAATACAAATTTTAAAAACTAGTCATTCAGGCTATATTCTACTATGGGCTTAAAAAAACAAAACAAAACAAAAAACAACAACAACAACAAAAAACGCATAATGACAGGTACTTTTTTCAACAAATATATGTTAAAATTTTTGTTATTAGAGGAACAAAAGCAAAATCTTAAAAATCTATGTTGCCCTTTAGCAGAGGTAATCACTATAATCCTTCCTAGTTCTAAATCTATCATCTCACTTATAAAATATTAAATTTATTTTTTTTAAACATTGCCCATAACTGTTTTGAAGTAGAACACAAAGATCCATGTGCTTTTCTTCCCAGTGTCTCTCCTCAGAACATACCCAGACCCAGCAGTGACATATCTAGTTAATACCTGCAAGCTTAAAGGCAGGTCATGAATCCTCGTAGCTAATGTCCGAATCTCCCTGTCTGACAAAATGCCAGACTGGTCAGTATCAACTTCATCAAAAACTTGAGCAATGTTCAGCGGTTGCAGTGCACTCATGAGATAGTAAAAATACGAAAAGGCAAACTGCATGTCTTCAGAGTGGCGCACTTTGTGAACTGAAGTCTTGTCAAATTCTTCAGGAAACCTAGTGTGATACAACACAAGGAAATCAGAGCTGGCTCCATCCAGAGTATCAGTACACCATGAGATGTAGAGAAGGCTGACCTGGTACATAATGGCTACAATTAAATAAAGGATATGTATAACCTATATCAGATTGCTGTGTTAGGGAGAAGAAAGAAGAGGGAAGAAAGGAGAGAAGAAAAGAGAGAAAACTTTAACAATTAAGGGTGTCCATTTTTTTTGTTGTTGTTCTTTAAGTAAATCTAGTTTTAATATAGAAATTTAAAAAAAATAAACTTCCAAGCAAATGTCTCTTCCCATCCTACATCTCATCACCCTCATTTCTAGTTACTTTCCACTAGTTCCTCTCTTTTGAATCAAGCAAAGTTTTGTTTTGTTCCCCATACTGCATGTTCATTTTCTACTTGACATCATTACTGGTCATTCCCTTGCCACAAAAAGGCTTCAGACTTCTTTTTATTACAATCTTTCTTCACCTTCAAGTCATGTTTGACATGTACTCACTACTCCCAGAATCCTTCATTGGTGAACTTTACAGGTAGCAACAGTACCTCTGGGAAACCAGAGAGCTTTAGATTGGCTGGACACTTTGAGCATCACAGCTGACAGGAGAACTTTAATCCTGTAATCACTTACCTTTAACAGCTTCCTATTTACTTATACTCTGGCTAATAGAGCAAGCACTTTGGTTTCACTGTCCCCTACAAAGCCAGTTCCCTCGAGTTCTAAGACTACCTATGAAAGGTAGGGGTATTTCTATTCTACTGGAGTGGTCTTGAGAGTAAATAAAGGGTGTCTGTTTTTTTTAAAAGTGAAAAAAAATTTTTTTTTAGAGATGACTGGTTTAAATAATTAGTTCAATATGCTACCAATATTCCTCCTAAAAATCCAAAAGAGTGGATGTTTAAATCTAGAAACAGGCATTTTTACTCACATATCCTGCAGTTCTTGCATAACAATGCGGTCAATCATATGAGGCATATGGGCAGGGACTTTCCGAGATGTAAATCCAAACTTGCTATTTAGAATTTTATTTACATATCGGAGAGAATCAGCAAATGTATCTTTGAGTTGTCTCCCAACATATTTGCTTTCTGTAAAGTACAACAGCTGTTTCTTTAGTGATTCTTCTTCCTAAGAAATCCATAAAAATATAGAAGGCTTTAAAAATAAAAATGATTGAAAGGAAGAGAACTGGGTAATATTTCATAAAAAGAAGTAATGATGATCAGTGAAGGAAAATCCTAACATTCTAAGTTTAAGACAGAACGGCTGTGAGGGACACTCCCTGGCTGCCTGGACATCCTTGAAGGAACAGTTGCGAGAATAACCATATTTGCAAACATTATTTATGGAATGGCACACATTTTGCTTTTCTGTTGATGTTTAAACCTATGTCTGTGTCCTGAAGAACACACATTAATATAAGTTAATATGGGCAAGTTAACTGTAGGTATAAAGAAGGAACGGAAGTCAATATAAACAAATTAATTGTAGCTATAAAGAAAGGTGGTTCCTGGTAACTTAAATGCAGAGAAAGAAGACTTCAGCATCTATTGGAAGCCACCAAGGTTTCTTGCTTTAGCAAATATTAAATGGAGAGGCCAAACTGTCCGTAGATATGGCAGATGACCTGGAGACTTCCTTTTAATAAGTCAGCAATGTGAACAATTACAAGAGCCTGAGCTTGAAATAGATGACAAGGAGTGCTGGGAGAATGCTGGTCCTCTTTGCACAGACTGCCTAACTGGGAGAAACCACTGAACCTGGACATGGTGATGCTGGCAGTCCACAACCCTAAGGAAGCAGAAGGAACCAAGGCTTACAAAGACTAAATCATTTGCCTGGGGACACAGAGCTGGCCAGGGCTTCCGATGCTCTGCCTGGGGCTCTCCCCATGGCACTACAGCACCACCCATTGTGGCCAGTTAGACCCGTGGCCCTGACCCTGCCTCCTCTGACACCGCTGGGGGGCAGGAAGTAGTGAATCGAGAAGTGGTCTCAGAATCCACAAAGTCTGCCTCCCAGAGCACCAGGCCAGGAGTGGTCCCAGATGCCCCTGGCAAGAGTTTCCTCCCTGAGACTTGCCAGCACTGAATCTAAGCCTGTGGCCTAACTGAGCCCCTCACCCAGTCTTCCTTCTCTTTCCCACCACGGTCCCTCCTCCCCCCCTGCAGTCCTTTTCCTTCTGATCTCCATCTTCTGCACGAAGCACCCTGTAATCAATGCCCCAGCCAGGATGAGTAATATGACTTCTCTTCCTTCTAATAGAAGAGGATGACACTGAGCCCAACTTACCTCCAGAAGATCTTGGAAATACTTCCTTTTTTCCCAAGGCAAGAAGCCCGCATAGCTCCCAGCATATTCCTGAAGCTTTCTTCCTGGTCCGCCTGCACCACGGCCTGGATCACCACCGGCAGCACGAGCTTCCTGTGGCCCCCCTCCTCCATCCTCCCTGGCCTTCCCCAGCTCCTTGTCGTGGACAATGGCTGTTCCTCTGAAACCAGCGCCACCTCCCACTTTCTGAGCTGCTGAAGCAGCCTGGGCCTGGTCCTGAGGTAGCATGTGATCCCGAAGCCCCCCGCCCATCTCAGCCGTCCTACCAGCCCCTGTGGCTATGAGGCCTGTTCCCTTTGCATTTTCGGAGTTTTCTTTGGGGAGGTCAGGGGGACGCTCACTTTTCACTGAATCTTGCAGGCTGTTGTCCTTCTCCCTTTTTACAAGGGTCACTTCGATGACTTGAGTGGCATCTTTCAGAAATGGTCTCAACAGAGCCGACTTGGACAGGTTATATCCCTTCAGAGTAATGTCCCCAGACTCCAGCTTTACATCCAGCTTCTTCAGACTCAGTTGGACTTCCTTTGGAAGTTCAGAAATATTTACAAGGGGTATTTTTATAGTTTCCTGAAAGTTCTCTGCTGGTTTCTTGTACTTTGGGAAGCGTTTTTCTTCGGGAACATCTTCAAATAGGATTTCTGCCTCCGGCAGAGGTGTAGTAGGACTAGCCAAACTGGAATGAGGCTTCTGGGTGGTAATATTGGCTTTTGGCTCCTCCCTAGTGTCCACTTCCACTGTGATCTGCATTTTGAACTCCTGGTTGTTTTGATTTTGAAATGTGAGGTTGAAATGTATAATGGTGGCATTCATGCCACTGTGCAGTATGAGGTGGATGGTCTTCCACTTGTTGGCCACCGAGGCATGGCGGATGACTGGACTGTCACTGTAGGCGCCCTCAATTCCTTTTTTGGCTATTTCAGCAAAGCTGAAATAGGGGAGACATTCGCCCTTGGGGATAACGTAGTGAGTCTGGTTCAGGATGAGAGTTACCTTGTATAATTCATCAAAATGATCTAGAAAAAATACCACAACACTTAAATGTTCTGCAAAGTTCAGTCTTGGGCATTCCCTGCACCAAAGAAATCACAGATCTGGTATTGGAAAAAAAAAAAAAGGTGCAAGGAAAACCTTTTTTCCTTCCTTTATCTTTACTTTTCACTGCTAACCCAAGGGCAAGCTAAAAACAGTGGCCCATATGTACACACACTTGAAACTGACTCTGCCATCTCCACAGGGCCTCTGGGGATTTTTCCTATGGGTCTCAGCCCTCAAGACTTTCATTTTCATCCACCCCAAACTAGAAAGGATTTCTTTTCCAACCCCTCCCAAGATTTCTTTGTGCCTTTCTTGGTGATGGAGCTCTCTGATGAACTCAGAACATTTTGATTTCTCCTATAAATGCGTATGTATTTGCTATGAAAGTGTAAGTTCCCTGAAGGCAGGTAAAATATATGTTTTCACTTCTATATCCCCAGTACCCAATGTCTAGAACATAGTAGGTACTTAATAAACATCTAGCATTATACAGAATCCAGAGACAAGACACTATGCCAGGGTATTCCAATAACCAATTTCATCTTTCTGAACATTTCTAATGCAATACATTCAAGCAAAATTTTACAGACCTATCAATATGGTCCCATTCTGAAATTTTTTATCATCGGTAGCTTTTTCTGTGAGTGTGTGTATTGTATGCAATATATGTAGTGGAGAGAGAGAGAGAGAGAAAGAGATAGAGAGAGAGAGAGAGGGAGGGAGAGAGGGAGGAAAGGAATGAAAAAGAGTGACAGAGAGAGATTTTTCATTATTTTTGAAAGCTAAAGCAGACTTCTTTGGCTAAAGTAATTGAATGACAGTAATAGCAGGAAAGGAAAATTGATTAGTTTCTACTATTCTAAGGAACTGTGTCCTCCTCTCAGGCCCATCTTAGAAAGTACCTTGGTTTGGTTCTAAGGCAAAATGTAATCTTGCAGATAAAAGTCCCTCAAGAAAAAGTACCCAGTCCTTCCTTCCCTCAGCAGGTCACATACCTTGTCCACAATCACCAGCATCAAATCCACAAGACAACACGTTGCATGCCTGATCACAGAACTTATCAGCAAGCCAAGAATTAGCACATCCCTGGTTACAGTAAGAGATCCCACTAATTCCACCACCAAAGTGCCAGGGTGGTCCAACCACTCCACCGCCATGGCCACCTCCTCCAGCAGGATATCGACTGCTGCCACTGTTCCCTGAAAGAGAAGAGACTAATATTCACTGCTCTTTTCTGAAAATGGAATGCACTTATTCTGTTCTGTTTCTCATCTCCCACCTCTGTGCCTCTGCCCTTGATGGTCCTCAGCTTGCCTCTACCTCACAGAATGTCTTTTCCTTCAAGTTGTAACATAACCACCCTCTATGCAGCCTCTCCCTCTCTCCTACAACTACTAGGGCTCTCTCTGCCTAACTGCCCTATAATTATTCTCTTAGAATACACGTTTGCTGCCTCCCTCAATAGAAGGCAAGATTTTTGAAGCAGGAACTGTCTCATTCTTGCCCTTGTGTCCCGGGTCCTCATCCAGCACAATACCTGGCACCCAATGCAGTAGGAGCCCGGGTCCTAGTCCTGAATCAGCAGAGGTTCCACCACAGGCAGATCCCTCCTGAGGCTCAGGGACCTTACCTCCAAAGCAGACATAACACATCTCTGTTGTTTTGTAGATTACTCTTTTCAGTCCTATCTGACTCCATGATCCCCCTTGGGGCTTTCTTGGAGTGCTCTGGAGTTTCCTTCTCCAGCTCATTTTATACACAAGGAAACTGAGGCAAACAGGATTAAGTAACTCACAGGGGTCACAGCCAGTAAATGTCCAAGGTCAAACTTGAATTCTTCCAGGCCAGGCACTCTCTCTACCATACCTCCCGGCTGTGTTTTGTAGACCTTACCACCATTACGTTCTTTAAGAAATCTACAGCAGCAGGTCCGGGCTCAGTACTGAAGCATTCTAGACAACTCACTTTAAATAAGCAAAAGGATCTCCCAGATTCCAAGCCAACCCAGGGGAATGTCTTCTAAATAAAATAGGAGACCAGGTCCAGAACAGATCTGTGAATAACTGCACGAGCTCTAAGCTATTAGCTTTACGAGCATCAATTAAAAATATTACCTAGCTGCTTTTGTATCCCTTCTTACCAATGCAGTCTCCTCCATCCCAATCACATGCTGAATTGTTACAAGCCTTATCACAGTAACCATCTTTAATCCAGGAACCAGGGCAGCCCTCAGCACAGTTGGGAACAGGCCAAGTCA
The DNA here is from genome assembly GCA_023553655.1 of Myrmecobius fasciatus. Taxonomy (NCBI): domain Eukaryota; kingdom Metazoa; phylum Chordata; class Mammalia; order Dasyuromorphia; family Myrmecobiidae; genus Myrmecobius; species Myrmecobius fasciatus. The sequence continues at coordinate 222,059 of JAJPUD010002105.1, read as the reverse complement.
AATAAACCTATGGAAAATAAGAGACTTTTTTAGCTTCTTTTATCTCCATCCAGTCAGGACTCCAAAAAACTACTTACTGGACACTTAGAAAAAGTCAAATGGTAGATGCTGTCAAACTTCAGCTAACCAAAGGCTCAAAAGCCATCAAATTTTGCTTCCAAGGTCATTAACAGCAACTAGAGTATTGGTTTGTTTTAGTTACTTGTTCTAAGGATTGTCCTCCCACCCTTCTTTCTCTTCCTTTCTTCTTCCCCAATCTCATTCTTTCTCTGTATGTGCCTCTCTCACTTTGCCTCTCTCCTTTTCTCTCCTTTCCCCACCCCACCTGAGCTCTATCTCTGCCTTCCTTTACCCTACTTTAATTACTCTGCCTATAGCCAGCATCTCTGTTCAGCTTCTTGAAATCTAAACATTTCATGACCATCCCTGTTTCTGCCAATGCTTTATTATCACTCAGAAAGGAGCTATTTCCTAGCAGTTGTGTCACTGTAAGGGAAATAGACTGATTGCCAACTTCTCCTCTAAGTGTAGAGTTCTAGATCCTGGAAGGGAGCACAGCATCTCCCCCAACCCCAGAGCATCCCTGCCTGAGCTTGGCCACCATCTTCCCAGAGCATCCCTGCCTGAGCTTGTCCAT